>CABFOV010002308.1:63327-88350 GCA_902141375.1 Timema poppense | reverse complement strand
AAAAAAAACTTTATATAGGAGGTAGGAATATATTTTCCCAATTTTAAGATTGTAGTTTAAGATTTAAATAAAGTTTTAGAATAAATTTTACTGAGATTATGTGAGATATTCCTGTCAACTCAAAATCATAGGTAAGAATAACAGTATAAAATAGAATTTTGACTCAATATAGTTGTTTTATTAAGATCCTACAAAATTGAAAAATGTATACTATGATATTAAAAACAAATTTATAATTCAATAAATATCTAGAGGTTACTAAGTTTCTCAAGGTTCTCTCCACATCTATGTCATATATTAAAAAGGGCATCGGCAGAACACATGTAGCACATAAAGAATGAAAACGCACGTATATATATAATAGCGTTAATAAACGTAAAAATATGGTAAGCCATATATAGATCAAGAGTCTTACTTTAATGCATCGTATCATATATTATGGAACTATGAATACTAATTACCATTTAGGAAAATCCTCATCAAAACCAAGTTAGTTAAAATGTGTTTTTTCAAATATAAATGGAAAATATTATTGTAACCGAATTATTAGATAGGTTGGTTTAATGCCTTGAGGAGCTTATCCTTAACGCAACTAGTATCTAAATTAATTTTCAATTTATAAATAATTCAAGTTGCACGCATAGGATACAACACAGCTAAGATGCAAAAGATGAATGTTCCATATTTATAGCTTTGCCATGGGTTAAGTATGTTCATAAAGAGAGACTTTGAAAAACAACTTAAATCCATATCACTACAACCAATTTACTGCCATTTTACTAGCGTTACACCCACTTTTGCGCCACATTATTACATTACACCAAAATTCCCGATACATGACGGCCCCTTTCACCCCCCCCCATGTAATTCTATTAATACTTTTTCTAAATAAACCTGAAATAGTGGTGCCCAAGATCGAATTCTGATATGATTGACAAAATTATCTTCACTAAATTGAGATTTATCCTTTTACCTTTTTAATTTGATGATCAAGGGACATGAAGTATTGTTTATTCAAGTGATGATTTGATTTTGTGCTGATATAGTTATTTGAATCAGATAGTACAAGGGGAACAGGCTATCTCTAATATTAGTACAGGAAAAATTATATTATATTATGATTATGATTGTGTTTTATGGCCACTAATATTTAAAAAAAATGAAAATTGAAATATAACTTTTATATATATATATATAAAAACCTCTACTAACTGGCTTAGATTCTAGACATTATAATCTCGATAACCCTCCATAGATATTAAATATTCAAACCTTAAACGCCCAGATTAGATTCTAGATATTGAAACAGCCACTAACTGGTTTGGATTCTAAACATTCTAATCTCCACTACCACGTAAAGATTTTAAATATTCAAACCAAAACAATTCAATTTAATAATTATTTTCTATTAAAAAACATTTAGTGAGGGCTCAATGTAGTTCTACAAAACTAAAAATGTTAATGGTTTTTCTCTGATTATTTATTTAATGTTCTAATTATTTTATATATTTTTAAATTGTCTCTTTACACCCCTTTTTCATGCAACAGGAATGAACCCTTTGAATATATTTTATCACTATCCAAATTTATAAAACTTTAAACCCTTCAGGTAAGTTTGAGCCTTCTTCAACCCACACCTATATAACCTACACAATAATTCATACGCCACTGGTGTCAAGGATGCAAGTGCTGAGCTATAGTAGGATCTCGGTAGTAAGAACCGTATTTAAAATTTATATAATTTACTTAAACAATTTTAATATATTCATATGTCAATTCATGCTATCTGCAACTCTCATGCTTAATAGATATTACCAATACATTTAAAATAATATTCATAATATAATAAAATGTTTTCAAGATTTACTGTTAATAAAGATGTTCATATTTAATTAACCTGTTCTTACTATGAAAACTGTACTATAGCTCTTCTGTTAAATAAATAATCCGGAGGTGAATAATGTAACAAGGCTCGTGACCAAGCTTAGGCACGTTGCTTTCTACTATACATGACAAACGTGGTCGATACAATTTATAATTCACGAGTGATACAAATAAACATATTTATATGTACCTCACGTTGTCAAAATCCACGGGGTAGTAAAAAGGGTCCCTACCGGAGTCCTGAGACGCAATGCAGATGTTCAAAAATACAGCATTATTTAAGAATTCTGTAATTATTAAAAATCTATTATGCTGAGATGGGGATGAAAGTTATCAGCATCTCCCAATAATTTAAACAATATTACATTTTAAAATCCATAGATCCTTAGAAATATAATTAAACTTTAAAATGAGCTCATGCTCAGTGACGACTCACGGAAACTTTCAAACTTTTGAGATAAAGGGTAAAAGAAACTTAATAGCGTCCGCCAGCAAGAGAGTTATGCCGATATAATGGCCACCACTAAAATATGCCAAAATTTGTAGATAAAGGGTGACATATAGTCAGCACAACTAACCCTCCAACAGTTAATCTCAGTTTTCTATACTGGAGACGTTACTTTTTCATTTAATTAGATTCTCAATTGTCCTCACGAGGCTCAGTTGAACCCATTCCAGACGCACTGCTTCACAGACAAATCGGTAAGCTCTGGAGATCGAACACGGGACGTTTGGATCTCTAGCCAGGAACTCTGACCACTAGACAACAGAGGTGTTTGACAACATGTAAATGGTGATAAAAAAATCAGATCTAGCCTTCTTCAAATAATCAAGTCATTGTTAGCAAAGTCACAACAGATTTTTTTTAAAATTAATGTGTGATCAATGTCTTTGAGCTGATATTCTTGTAATAACTGCCGCAATGTAAGGATATATCCCAATTAGTTGTCGGCACCCTTAAAGCTTTAAGAAAGTTTTATTAAAAAACCGGAAACATGCTTTTTTTTAACGGCGTGAATTTTCTAAAGTAGTTTTAACTCACTTAGTGCACGTATGACAGCAGCTCTAAGTCCTTCACTCTTATCATATATATATATATATACGCTCATGCTATCAGCTATGGTAAGTTCCCAGGTCTTTAATGAAATAACTATACAATATATATATATATATACACTCATGCTATCAGCTATGGTAAGTTCCCAGGTCTTTAATGAAATTACTATACAAGTCAAAAATGTACCGACATTTCCAAAAACAAAGATTATATAAGTATTTCAAAAATCCATCCAATCCAAACTATTCACATAGTAACACTTATAAGGTGATAAGGAAGGTCGAATTTAAAAGAAATGTATTCTAATTTTCGTAAATAAAGTGTGTGTGAATCTTTTTAGGAACAACAGCTTATGATACTCGGCTAAGATTTAAATCCTGACGTTCCTGTCACTGAAAAACCATTTCAAATGATACTGAACCTTTAGTCCTTGTATCTTAGAGAAAGTTTATTTGTTTGGTGTAATTAAAGTTCTTATAATGAACTGACTGATTACAATAGCTCGCAACTTATAAACTAACCTAAGTAATTGGTATAAACAGTGCCCAATCCACAGGCAATAATTCAGTGGTTGGAAAGAAGACGCACGAGGCTAACCAATGATACAATAGTTCTAGATATTGTTGTGAATTGAACCCTGGAATCTTAACTCAGCAAACAAATGCGCTAATATCTGAGCTAATTAGTCAGAAGTAATTATTATTTCAAGCGGATTTTTAACATGAAATTATCCAAAGTGAGTATTAGCAAGCCAGATTTTCCTAACAGATTTATAATCCATACACTACAACAAATTTAATAAAACCCGCATCGGTAGGTGCGTGGGCTCAACTTAGGGGTAAATTTGCAAGGTTTATTAGTAACTGGTGACCTGGCGGTCTAGGGGTAAGGTGTCAGACTTCTGTACTGGCGGCCGGGATTCAATCCTCGGTCCCGGCACAGATTTATCTGATCACCAAACCCTTCCTTCACCTCTGACAAGACATCTTATGAATATGGGGAATGCCAGGCCTCCACCATGGTTCGGATTCCACTTTAAGCTGTAGGTCCTCCATTTCATCTCACAATCACCCTACCATTATACATTAGCGTAAGTGCGCATAACCCGAACGGGTAGTAAGACGTGGTGCTAATAATAATAATATTAGTAACTGGGAGTTTGAATTCCATATTTTATCGGGGTGGACTAAAGGCTCTATTTCCTTCACTAAAATGGAGGTAAATTTCCTTTTAAGTTATTCCTTTTCCATACTTGTCTACTAGCTTAACTAAATGCAGTTGAACTAACCTAGCATTAGGACGTGGTAGTTAAAAAAACTTTGAAACAAATGTTAATTTTATTAACTTTCTAAGAATAATTATTACTAACTTACAATACTTCCTTCTTTCTATCACAAACATTGATTGCAGATTTAATGCTTTCTGTATCTTCATAATTCATAAAACTCAAGATATACAGCCAAAATTCTCCCTCCCCCTCCTGTCATTATTTTTTGTCTCAATTACGTCCCCAAGAATAACATTAAAACGTTGAACAAACGGCCTTGGTTGACATTTGGACCACATGAATCACTTTACGGGGTCAATTGCAAATATCCGTCAAAAATAGATCCAGCTTAATTTGTTAAGGGTCATAAATTGTTCCTGAAAACTGAGCAAGTGTTATTTTAAATATTAAAAAAATACAGATTGTATGCATTAACGTAGGAAATATGTATTAATAATTTAGTATACATCATAAAACTTGTTGATTTGTTAAATATAGAATGAAATAAATTTCTGTAAAATCGTCTTATCAGCAAAGGAATAAAAATTAATAAATAAACCAAATTATCAACCTACTGATAATTATTATGAAGGTTGATTGCATTCTCAGATGGAGAGCCTCAGGTAGGTTTGAAATCTTGTGAGTTCAAAGTATTCTAAAAAACAACAACATTGCTTTGGACTTTAGGGCTGGGCGTTTTAGGGTATTGTTATATGTACTACGTCTTACTACCCGTCTAGGATGGGATATCCCCATTTTTAAATTAATATTTTAAGGTCAAGATAGGAAAGATTTAGAAAAAAATACCCAAACTTTCATGGATATAGATTATATAAAGACTTATGATAACACCACCCTTATTATAACTGACTGGGAATTTACTCTGAAACTCTTCGTCAATGGCATTCTATTGGTAGAAGGACACCTAAGACCATGCGAACACAGAGATCCTTACATCATACTTGTAGAGTAATCTAGTTTGTATGACGTGAAACTATTCAAATTTATATTTAAAAAAACAACAACGTTAACTACCTTAAATAAATCAAACTAATGCCACGTTACTACACTCAACATCCGATTAAAATTTAATTTACGTTTATATGGGAATGTGTGGGTATTAAAAAGTTACAGGGCGAAATACATTTATGAAGCATATAAACAGATGATAGTTAATAGACCCTGACATCGTTACAACAGTTCCCAACTTCTCTCCTCAAGATTTTATGCTCTCCCTAAAACCCACTTAAGAGTTGATGGTTGACGAGATTCCGAGCTTTGTGACTAATTTTAAACTGTCGCGCACATCTTTCGGGAAATCTATGAACAAAGTGCACAGTTTCGCCTGCGTGTTAAATACAAGGCTGACAGGAGGATTTCATGTCAAAATATCACCGTAACGAAATGGAAGTGAACGTGAATGAAAGGCTTTTAGAGTAAGACAAACAAATGCTTCAAAATTAATAAATAAATATTAAATTCACAATATTACCAGTAATGATTTTTTAGTAATTTACTCTTAGAGGTATTAATCCTTGCTGCATTTATGTTTTAGTTTAATTTTCCTCGTAAAAACTCACTTATTATTTTTCAGTAACTACTATTCGTTCTAATTTATACATTTTATAATTTTGGTGACAGACTTTGAGATCTTGTTTTCATAAAAATGAATTTTTATTCTGTATTTTGTTAAATAAAACTAAATTAAATTAAAATAACATTTTGGATAGGGAGAGTTTTAATTAAAACAGAATTCTCACGAAGAAAAGATGGAAAACCCAAACATATGAAAAAAAACCACTGACACTGCACTCATTAAGGAATGAACCCACTCTCCCAAGTCTAAAAGAATAATTATTATAAAAAGTCAGCGATACGTCTTTTTTCCTAGCTTCTTAACTTGTAAATACTCTCATCGGTTATCAGGTGGGCTCAGCCATTAACTTGGTTTGAACTGATATGCCAATAACAGTAAAAGTTGTGGTTCAAATCTTAGACGATTGGGATGAATTATTTTCTTAGCTATTTCCCCCCTCAACGTCTTCCCTCCCCTAATCTATCAGTAAATTTTATCAAAAATGTTTGCGTCCAAGTTTTATTCAATTAACATCAGTATGCGGATAGCTAAATATATATTAAGAAGCAGTAAAATAATAAAATTGTTAAAAATGTCACTTTTAATCATTACTATCTTTCTCTTTCAAGAATTATAAGGATATAAAAATATTTGCGTTAGGGAATCACTAATAGTAAATACTGAACTATCATTATTTATAAACAAATAAAAGGTAATTTTATTCTTTTCTTTGTTAAGTTTAATACAAAAATTATTAACGGATAGAAGTGAAGATAGAGAAGGTAGTATAGAATAAATGTTCCCCATTAATGCGGGAAGAGAATAAGTAGTAATAAAAACATATTGATAAAAATGGGGAAAGCTACCTCTAATTCACTTAATGTGGGGAATGCCAGGCCTCCACCGTGGTTCGGATTCCACTTTAAACTGTAGGTCCTCCATTTCATCTCACAATCACCCTACCATTACACATTAGCGTAAGTGCGTATAACCCGAACGGGTAGTAAGACGTGGTGCTAATAATAATAATCTAATTCACTTAGCAAGGATTCGAATGTCGCTCTAATGCCTTGATACCACCCCGTGAACACAGCTGCGCATATCACTCCACGGTTGACACCTCACATAATTAAGCACATAGGAATTAAATCGTAGTAAAATATTCTGAAGTTTTTGTTAGAAAACAATGAAATTGGAACTAGTGAAACAGCTTCATTATATTACTAAAAATTATAGAAAAGTCGATATATCTATAGACCTCTATATTTTTTAAATGAAATATACCACTACATTAATCATAATTCCACTATTCCAATGCAGAAATCCGCAATTAAATATGATTTCTAGATCAGGCTTGGTTTTGTATATATTGTTTATCTAAGGTCATAGGGGACCATTAAGACCTTTAAGAGGGCCAATCATATATTTAAGCATTTCAATCTCGGCAATGTCTTATTGGATACTAATTAGTTGCCTCGTGATAAGATTTAAAAGCTAATTTAAGTTCGCTATAACAATATTATAGTTAATGTAATATCACCAACGGATTATGGATAGCTTTGATAATTCAGCTTGAAACAGGCGTAGTGAGATTTACTCTATTATTCACTAGCAGGCTGACTCATTCTTCACGTGGGTAAGCTACAACAAAATTATGTCATACTAGGACTAGGACGCTCAACGGCTGCCAACGTTTTGTAGTCCCTCCTTGTACAATCCTGAGCTAACTATGTCAGTCATAAATCAATTATGAATGAGAGTAAACCAAAATAAGTCTATTCTTTAAACAGAAAACTACCTAGTTCACAACCTTAATGCACAAACGAACGCAATTCATTGCTGGTGCAAGCTATATCCTTGCTTAATCATAGGATAGGTGCTACATAACTTGTTAAAAAAATACCATCATGTTTAATCAAAAAACATAGTAAGATTATATAAAATATTAAGAATTATGGTTTAAAAAATATCCTCATGGTTCATTGCATTATTTCAGAGCAATAATTGTATTTTTTTAAATTACTATGTCACTCCTAGATAGGCACTAATTTATCCTTTGTATTTTAGCTAATGAATCCTATTGAGGATAAAAAAATATATTTCCAAACAAAATTACAATTTTCAACCAGATTTAGAAGGCTTTTATCTATTAGTTGAGAACATTTTAGGCCTTCAATTCCTGGCCTCCCCATTTTAAGTTAAAAATTTTCTAAATTATATGATTATGTGTAGTTGTCCATTATCCAACTTTATAAATTTAAATCTTCTTCCAAGTTAGAAAACTATTTTAGAGTTTATATATTTCAAGCTACTCCACCTCCCCTTTTTCATTTCCCAAATTTCCATGATTCAATTTTAAGACTTATCAGCTGTTTGATATGTTTTATTTACAGACCTGCCAAATTAATTTTTTTAATTACATCCAACTTTAGTGTTATAAATTAGTTGTATAATTTTCGATCAATTCCATTAATTTGGCTTCAATTTTGATATTCCATATATTCAGACATCTTTCAGCCATCTAAGGAGGTATACTTTTTACATTTTAAATCCCCATTTTATACTACAATGAAAAGTGTTCTTTTAAATTAGCTTTGGAAATTTTGAGGTGACCTTTTTCCATTTTCTGTGACTTCATTTTGAAATTTATGATCTGCCAGACTTTTATCGCTGTTTAGGGTGGTCTTTTAGCCCACAGATATATTTAAATAAGATTTTACTTGTTATATAGTTCAATCCTACCTGCCAAATTCAAGATTTCCAGTTGATCTATCTGAGGCCGCACACTTGTCTGTCATTTGTATGTTGAAAATGACAGTTGGACCTGTCACATGCTAGATGGAAGCCAGATCAAGGTATCGTATAGTACTACCGTAAACATGCATCGCAAATGGCGGCCACTGTCTCACAGGAATTTCCTGCAAGACAAGACCTCAATCCTTCGCACCTTTGCCAAGTGACACTCGTCCACGTTACTGCGCATGCTTCGCCTGAGAAGGACTGGCCTATGACAGGTCAGTGTTCGATGGCTGCTCCAACTCTCATCTCACAGTCGCCATCTGGAATATGCTAGAAACGATCATCTCGCAAATGCTAGACAAGTGTGCGGCCACACCTGTTAAATGCTTGAAGGCTTTTGGCTTGTATTTTTCTGGACACACACTTACTTTATGCCATATACATAGTATAAGAAACAAATAAGATGATCTAAGGGTCCCGGATTCGTTTCCTGACATGACCGAAAAATGTATCAATGGTAAAATGTAGGTATCCCCTTTCACAGGGATGAATTTACGGCTAGGGACTAGATATTATGTTGGTTTTATATATACGTTAGATTAAAAGTCGTGTTTGGGGTAGTTAACGTGCACTTTTTAAATCTAATAATTATATCAACACAAGAAAATAATTTATATGGATGAGTACTAAAGGATCTACCAGTTTTGCCGATAAATATGTGCTCACATACATTTCAGGATTATTTTACATGCCACAATCGACATGGGGTTGACAGCTTTAAATCCCCTCCAAAGGAGGTTTTGTAAGGGATTTCTATCGTTCAAGAAAAATCCAGCAATCCCAGTTGGGTTAGAACCCACGAACATTGGATAATAAGGCCAGCACTTTAACCAAAGACCAATGAGCTTAAACCGGATATGATCAGTTGGTTAAGAAAGTACACGTTAAATACCTCAAATAAATAAAATCATTAAAAAACACATCAGTTAAAGTCCTCTCTAAACCGGTTGGTATACATTGCAACCTATTTAAAAACACTTTAGCTTTAGTACAGAAAATTTACAGGTTGTTTGTAAACTTATTGCCCAAACAGCACATATAGTTTGTTTGAACCAAAAGTAATACGAACTCCCCATACAATTACATCCATAAAACAATGCATATACCTTCCAATTGTGTTCAAAGTTTCGTCGTACAGCGCCTTCAGGGGTGTAGTGGCGCGGGAATGCCATTCTGGAACTGCTGTACATGGATAAATATTTAAAAATTATATATTTTTAGTAAAGTTTTATACTATGCAATTCTAAGTTAACTAATTGATTTTATACCCATATTATGTTAAAACACATTTTTAATACTATGTATGAATCAATAAATTCTGTTGAAATTTACTGTTTTCTATGCGAATTTTTGTAATCTTAGGGGAAGTGCCCTAAGTAAGTTTCTGCCTTAGTAACCATTTAAAAATGCTCCAAATATCTTCTAAAGGCCTTTATGTTCGTGAAATTTTTTCAACTATTGCGGTTGTGGGGGTGTGCCCCCTAGACCTCCCCTTAAACTTTGGGGTGGCCACGGCCTTGCGTTCCGACACCGCTAACGGCTACACCACTGAGCGCCTGTAGATCAAAGCCATTTAAACATGCATGTACAACAGGTTGCATAGGAGTTAGGCACGCAGCACTGCACAGTTCAACATATTGGAGCACGGTAGCAGAATATACCACAATTAATAGTAAACAACACACCAGTCCATCTAGAGAGAGTTGGAAAATATTAAGATAAAACCGCCCTCGATACAAACAGTTTGGATTCTAGCACCAAGCTCATCTTTAAAAGCAAGCCAAGCCAGCGAGTAAAACAATATCGACGTTAAGTCTGCACGGCCACCTATACAAGTAAAAACAAACAAATAATAACAAATACCGTACATGGAAATCACTATTTGGTACGGATAGCCATCGTTCAAAAATATTAAATTTTGAAAAATTACTCGGAAATATATCATAACATTAAATAGATTTTTTTAAATGTTATCTAGGACGGTTTTATATTTTTAGATCCTCTTCAGATAGGTGGTGAAAATGTTTATAAAAGGTGTGTGAGAGGGGTAGCTAAATTAAGGACACTAAGCTCCATCCCTTGTTTTCCAATAAAATCGTGGGTTACGCCACTGACCCTATAATGTGTCACACGTCCAAACCGCTCCAGGCGACAGGAGTGACGTCATTAAGTATACAGTAGCCGTATGTTGGCGCGAGGGGTAGTAGGGTTGGAATGGATGTGGGGAAGTTTACCCTTTACGGTGTGCAGGGCATAAAGAAACAAGGACGTAACGCTCGAAACAGAAGGTCACAGACACAAACAACCCCCTCTTGAGTTTGTAATCAACTGTTGTAAGAACTAGAACGGGGATGTCAGACAAAATAACGCCAGCTTCTATATTTAATACAAGTGTACGATCGTCAGTTTCATCTTGAGAGGTTTGCTAGTTACTTTGAGGTCAGGGATTGAATCCCAACGAATGGTAAATTAAATGGTTTTTCACTCTCGTTCCATCCAAGTGTGAACATACTTCCTCCTAATTACTAACTTCATTATATCTACTCCATTATTGTAAGTAATATGGAAATATCACAGACGGATAGTAGGACGGGGAGCCCACGCAAACACCTAGTCTATTCAGATGATATAAAAAAAAATTAATCTCATAGAAATAACTAAAAAAAATGGATGAACAGACTTTGACAAAAGACCACTTATTTTGAGTTCAGGATGTCATCAAAAATAGTAGTTTATCAACGAAATCCTTAATTTCCCAAGGCATTTTTAACTTTTAATTCCACGATTACATCTCCATGGAAGCCCTGATTTGTGCATGGTTTTATACTTGTAAATAAAATATTTCTCCTTGGTTAAAAATAATAACTCAACCCTTACCTAGGTTGTGCAGTGCAAAAAAATATACTAATTATGACAAAAAATTATATATATATTGTAATGTTCCAAATAGTAAACCCTATGTTGTTTCGAAAAGGAAGGATGAAACTACGGTTATAATATTTTATTTGCATTTTATATTTAAATTTTGGAATTCTCTTTATTTTATAATATTATTTTTATCATTCATTTGTATTTTAGAATATTCAAGCCCTTCAGGCAGTTTGGAAGTCGATACATTTATTTTATTTTAAATGTTCTTACTAGATCTGTTGGATGATGAAACCAAAACGAAAAGAGCTGATTTTGCACTTATTTTTCGTTTTAAGATAAATAGACTTTTTCCTTAGTACGGAGCAGTTGCGTTGTCCAGCCAACCAGAAAGCCAGAACTCAAACTACTATCATGTGATATTTCGATATTGTCTGTTCAATCTAGTGTAATTGCCAATGTCATCAGAATTTTAAAAATACACAAGGGAGAAACAAACTCTGAATGTTACACCAGAAGAAGACGCGTGGTGTCCGGGGTGGTGACATAACGTGTGTTGTTTGCCGCCACACATTTAATTATGATTTAATGTACAGTAACTGGCGTAGTAACGGGTCAATTGTACAAGCTGAAGTTGTAAATTTTCATAGTAATACATATAACAAGAATCTGTACAATCATTCTTTGTTTACATTACCATGGAAGCCATTATTTGTGTATATTGTGTCTCAGTGGATAAAATATTTATCTTTGGTTAAAATAATACCAACTCGATTATTACTTGAGTGGTTTGGTTTAACAAATAAAGAGCTGGGAGAGGGTTCGTTTTAAAGTTCTCATCGTGGTGTAAAGGGGGGAAATATTCGTTTTGTTTAAATTTAAATATAAAAAGCCTAATAGCTAGACTATTTAAAGTTGATAGACTATAATGACGAATAAATTTTTAACTAAAATATCAATTGAGGGTTTATTATATAGATATTTTCTTTAAAAATTTAGAATACATTCTAGTACAATAATCAGCAACCATCGCTGCAACAATTCATTAATAATAATATATTCCTAGGGAATTAACCAATTAGTTTAAAAATTACTATAAAATGTATTAATGTTGGTTGATTAATTTATCTTTGGACACTTTTAATTGGTTCTAATAGGCTAATGTTAAAATCCTGATTGGGTACATCAGCGATGATTTTTTCCCCCTCTCATTTGTTATTTAAGACTCTATATGTAAGTTATCACTGGTATATTTAATTTAAATTCCAACTCATACTGTGTGCATGAATGACAGAAGCTGTGCACATATTAAATGGAGATATACAGGTGTATCAATACAAAATAATACTCCATCTGACAAAAATAGCTAAGGAACCCATATCTGATTTTAAAATCATGACAAAGTTGCTTGAATCATGAAAGTTTCTTTAAAGGTTGTTAACAAGAAATTGTATTTTCAGAGAAATTCTGCTGTTTCTCTTAAATTCAATTTAATTTTGTAATCTTAAACAGATGCATTAGCCCTCATAAACTTTATCTTAAGTTTTCTTTAAAATATTTGTTTTGATAAATTGGTTCTATATAAACTAATGTTTTTGGTTTAGAACCACGTTGAAAAATGATAATAATCTCTTAGATTTTGGCAATAGCTACAATGTTCAACATATAGACCATAAAAACTTTCAAAACAAATTGTTATATATTTAACTACAGGATGTGTATATTTTTAAATCATATATTGCTTGATTCCATAAACCATTTGACCAATGGTGCAGGTAGGCCTGACTTAAAAACACATAAAACAAGAAAATTTAAAATTTGCAGACGTACTGTAACTAGGAAAAGCTTTGTGGTGTTCGCCTTAGTCATCATTTAAAAATAAATTACATCCATTTCATTACGCATTCAACATCATAATCGAGTATCCAAAAAAAAAAGTAGATTAAAATGGAAACTGGACATGGGTCAACGTAATTTGGCTTATATTAGGGTGGTTTTTTAAAAGTTAAATTTTTAAGTTTATGTCCTAAGCCTCATAATCATCGGGTGGGCAACTTCTAAGCTGAGTTTCATAAAAATTGGAAATATGGTATAATGTTGGTATAGGAGCAAATGTGAACTTCGTGCGTGTATTTTTAATTTGGTATCTAATTCAAGCCCGACTCATTTAACTCTGTGAAAACAACAAAAAAACATTTGGAGAGCTAAAACGTTACATATTGTTTACTAAGAAAAAAGTAAGGGTTAAAAAACATTTATAAATTATATATATTACTCTTACATATAATAGGAGAATAAATACTTAAATCATATGAATACCGGCTTACGATATTAAAAAGAAATCCAATATCAGTATACGATGCTAAATATACTAATTTGTTTCTATTTAAATGTATTACTCTGTAGAAATGTCAACCTTTAATGTAAATAAATTTCACAAGAACATTAACTCTATCCGTGTAACGCCGGGTAATTAATTAGATCTATTCTGAGTAATATTTTGGCTCACAACGATTGTAGAGTCTTCCTCTTGTAATAAGATTGTGATAGTTTCCGTAGAATAATAGTTATATATTTATCACGAAAATAATAACTATTATATTCTCCCCTTTCATTTTTAAATTTTCTTAGATCTGTGCAAAGCCTGAAGAATCAACACTATAACGCTCTTATTATATTCCACTCGATGACTAACCATTTCGTTGGAGAGTTTTGAAATTTAATTTCCCCATTGGTTTATAATTTTATCCAATTCCCTAAGCTAAATGTCTAATTAAGAAAACAAGAGGAGAAGGAACAAAACAACTCTTAACTTAATGGGTGGAAGTTTGTAGATTAAAAACACCCGTTACTTTAGAGCCTAATACGCTATGAGGGGTTTTATACCTGAAAGGGGTAGAATAAACTAGATACTCAGAGTGCATAACAATTTTGAGGTACAGTAGCCTCATGGCTTCTTTGGTGCTGACTGACAGCTCACAGCTGACTTCTGACAGTCAACATTTAGGTATATATCTAAATTTTGACCGCCAGAAGTGACAGCTACTAAAAATTTGTTTTTGCAGATCTTATGGTTCAACGTAGGTATACATAATTTGGTCTGGTAACTTTTCAAAGCCGTCAGCTCTCAGCTGTGATCTGTCAGTCAGAACCAAAGAAGTCATGGGGCTACTGTATATTCTCATTAGATAGCTGTCTAGAATAAAGTTAATAATCTGAGTACTCATTGTTTGGCATTGAGGAGGCATATTTTCGTTATATAGTTATCTATAATAAAGTGAGTAATGTGAGCACTTATTATTTGGCATTGTGGAGGCATTAAATAGTTGTCTAGAATAACATGAGTACTCTGAGTACTCATAGTTTGGAATTGTGGAGGTATTTCGTCATTATATAGTCGTCTAGAATAACATGAGTACTCTGAGTACTCATAGTTATGAATTGTGGAGGTATTTCGTCATTATATAGTCGTCTAGAATAACATGAGTACTCTGACTACTTATTGTTTTGCATTGTGGAGGTATATTGTCATTAGATAGCTGTCTAGAATAAAGTTAATAATCGTAGAACTCATTGTTTGGCATTGAGGAGGCATATTTTCGTTATATAGTTATCTAGAATAAAGTGAGTAATGTGAGCACTTATTATTTGGCATTGTGGGGGCATTAAATAGTTCTCTAGAATAACATGAGTACTCTGAGTACTCATAGTTTGGAATTGTGGTGGTATTTTGTCATTATATAGTTGTCTAGAATAACATGAGTACTCTGAATACTTATTGTTTTGCATTGTGGAGGTATATTGTCATTATATAGTTGTCTAGAATAAAGTTAATAATGTGAGCACTCATTGTTTGGCATTGTGGAGGCATTAGATAGCTGTATAGAATAACCTGAGTACTCTAAGTACTTGTTGTTTTGCATTGTGGGAGGTATATTGTCATTAGATAGTTGTCTGGAATAAAATGAATATTGTGAGTACTCATTGTTTGGCATTGTGGAGGCATATTATCATTAGATAGGTATCTATAATAAAGTGAATACTGTGAGTACTTATTGTCTGGTATTGTGAAGGCATATTATCATTAGATAGGTGTATAGCATTACTTGAATAATCTGAGTACTTTTTGTATAATAATGTAGAAGAATATTTGTACTATATAACTGTCTATAATAACCTTAATACTATTATTAATCGTGGTGTAACTTTGCTTAGGCATGTACTCGTAGGTTCGCAGCATTCATTAACCTCATTGGCAAACTTTAAATGTAAACACTAATTATTCAAGTTTCAGAAAACAAATTGGTTCTAAGCCCAACGCTTACATGGTCGTAATAGTATAATATTAACATTAATTTTCCAGCAAATGTTTGCTATTGGGAAACATATGTTTGATTTTTTTATGACCGCACCAGCAACTATTCTGGAAAGGTTAATCGAGTAGCAAGTACTCTCTGAGGGAATATCGGGGGTTGTTATAGAATAGAGGTGTATATAGTGATCCCGGTGGTCGTTGTGGTTAAAGCTCTGAAAGTATTGTAGGTGGTCCTTGGTTTTTCCCTAGTGTTTTAACAAAAATATTCCTTGTGATATTTGTTTCCATATATCATTGAAATATTTTGAAAGAAAACTGTGTCAATAGACTAACGTTGCATGTTTAAATGTATTTAGCAGTGCTAAGAAAAAGATAAACTCCTTTAGGGAAGGATGATTCTTAGGATCATTGTAGCTCATGATTTCATTAGGATGGTATGGCCCATCTAACAGCCGATTATCCAGGATAATAGATACACTATTACTCTTTAAAATAAAGAAAAAGATAATGGGAAACAAGTGATTAAAAATGATCTCACCATCCCTATCAGTCCAGTCTATTTCACAAGAGACACTTTAGACCATTCGATCAAGGAGAATGGAATGCGGCCAAAGAGAAGAACATTTGACCTAGGAGTAGGGCATGTAAACCAGGAGGATTGCGTTTGACCATATAAGAAGGCATGCAACCAAAGAGAAGGTCTTGCGACCAAGGAGGAAGTTATGAGACCAATCTGAAGGGCAGTCAACGAATAAGGAGGGCATTTGATCAATAAAAATTCCATACAACCATACATGAGGGCATTTGAATAATTAGTATGACACGTGATCAAGTAGGAGGGCATGCAAACAAGAATGAAAGTATGATACCAAGAAGAAGAGCATGGGATCAATGAAAATTGTATGTAATCAAGTAGGGGATCATTTGACTAAGGATAAAGGAATGCGATCAAGGAGGAGTACAGGTGACCAAGGAGGTGGTCATGTGAATAAGGAGGAAGCCGTGCGACCAAAAATAAGGTAATACATCAAAGGAAGAGATAATGTTATCAAGGAAAAGCTAAAGCGACAAAGGAGGAGAGTATGGGACCGATAAGGAGAGCATGGGACCACGAAGAAGAGTATATAATCAATTGGGAGGGCGTTGCACCAAATAATATGGTATGTGCCCAAGGAGGGGAACATAGGACAAAGGAGGAGATTGTGCGATCAAGGAAGGAGTCGTATAACCAAGGAAGATGATAATGTGAAAAATGATAAGCGCTTGCAACCAAGGAGGAGGGTGTACGACCATGGATCAGGGAATATAACAAAGGAGGTTATCATGTTACGAAGTAGGAGGGGAAGAGTGTTTCTGAATCGAGACCTGAATATAGAATAGGTTCAGTGGAAGCAAACCAGTCCTCACTAGAATATGTAACCACCCAGGCAGAATTAAGTTTTGCATTTTATACAAGTCTATTGATAACTACTCTAAATTTGAGAAATTACGAAGAAGACTTAAATAAAACTCACCAGCATTAGTTTATGGATCTGTTGAAACAACTCCGTTTGTAAACTGGACGTGTTTTAATAAGGTTTACAACATTGCAAAGGAACTGAAATAAGTTTATAATATAAAAGGTTGTCTCAGTAACAAGGAAGGATGAGGATAGCTCCCAATTTAAACTGGAGGTGCTGTATATAAGGTTGACATCATTGCTACGGAGCACAAATGATGTGAAAATAGACGAGGGCAGTCAAGTTACAAGAAGGGATGAAAGCAGCTCCCAATCTAAGCCAATGGGGGTTAAAAGTGTAATCCTGATGGAAAGGGTTTTGAATAGCTTGCCTAGATATTACTAATGTACTTGAACCGCAGTGTGAGTAGGGTTGGAATGACGGGAAATGGGTAAGGTCAGGTTACTAACCGCACGAGAGCGGTAGACATCCACCTTCCTGCCTTTCCCTCGTGTACTAATTAATGTGTTGCCAGCCACAGTGGAGAGAGAGAGAGACATTATAAGTGAGTAGAGACATCGAGAGTAAGGTAGAGAATACAGAGCCTTTGGATGTGTCAGGATACATCTCTGACCCATTCACTTCATCCGCAAAGTCTAGAGAGAATATAACTATAATTATTAGTAACGAGCCAGACTCTGTGGGCACTTGGTCTGATTGCTAAGCTCATCTAGTCTGGTTTTCCATTAATGTAAGAGTGAGGGTTTAATTACTGGTTCGGTGTAATAAAGGTATTTTTCATAAAAGGTATTTTTTTCATAAATAAATGTGGATACATACATCCAATAAAATTCTACCTTATCCGAACACTAGTAGCGTAGTTTACTAATAATTAATTATTTATTATTAATTACTTTAATATTTTGTACACATATCTGCATATAGACTGATTGGGTAATAAGACGTGGTGCGAATAGTAACGGTAGCAGCCCTCTTTACCTGTAGACGGAGTCGCTATAACCACATATTTTGCTACATATGCACAAAACATACTTTCTCACTTAATTTAGTATAAAAACTCCTACCCAAATAATTATGTGAACTATCATAAAATTACCATTACAGAAACTATTGTGAAATATAAAACATGCTTTAACATGCTCGTTGTTTCCATCATTGTTTTGGAATTACAGTGGTTGATGTTATCAATGAAGATAATGCTGCCTTAAGAAATGGATGTTGTGTGTGTAAATTAAATTTTTAGTTAAATTTATTATTTTAAGACAACTATTACATATTTATCCTATACGTCTGTACTTGAACACCCATGATAACTACGATTTCTGCTACTATCAAATGTTGCCCAAATTTTATAATAGTTACTGCTTTTGTTATTAGTCACTACAATAGTTGGTCGTAAGCAAGGTTTTAGTTGACATAATATAATTACGACCAGAAACATCATAGTAGCTATATCTACTCTCCTGTTTTCATCCCTATTAGGCTCAAATATCTTACTCAGCACTTGGTTCTTAAATACTCTTTATTTATTATATTTGTACAAAGTGAGAGACCACTAATCACATCCATTAAGAGCAATGGATAGTTAGTTTACTTAACATATACCAGTTGAGGCTGTACGCATTTATGAGAAATACTTTAAAGGGGTAGTAACGATAAAGGAAGCATTTTAAAGGTAATCTAATATCATTTTAATGGAAGCAAAGTGGGATACCATTTAGTAAAATCCACCCTCAGTAGGCCCGATTTGGAATCGAACCCAGGCAATAGGCCAATCCAACATGAGAGTGAATGTCTTAGATAATTCAGACACTAAAGTGATTAATGGGTAGCATTAAAGTTTTGTATGTCCTCAAATTAATATTTTGACACAATAGAGGTTATAATAACAGATTACAATATTTCTTAGATGGATCATGTGTTTGACCTCATCTTTATTATCATTCCTACATGTTATAACAGTTAATAAGTGTGTGAATGTGTCATCTTTTTAAAATCACATGTCACCAATTTCTACTAATCCATTCCTTTGTAATACAAGGTTTTGACATGCAGTCATAAACTTGATTTTATTAACTTCTATACCTATTTATTTGCTGTCTTAAAACAATATATATGCATTCCTTCTAACGTTCAATATTATTATAATATCTTATCAACATCTCCATGAAAATTTCATCGGGTATTGAGCTTACCATGTGCATTACCATACCGTATCAAACTCACCATGATGATATAGTATCATGTATAGCTGCTATCACTGCTATCACTGTATCGATCTTTACATGTAAATATAATATCGTATCAAACTTTCCTTACCAATGTATTATGGTATCAAACTTTACGTCTCAATATAATATAGTCTTGAACTTTATATGTATATATAGTAAAGTATTGAGCATTACATGTAAATATAATATCGTATCGAAAACTTCATGTCAATATGATCTCGTATTAAACTTTCGTGTCAATTTAATATAGTATCGAACATTCCATGTAAATATAATATCGTATTCAAATCTGCACTTTGGTACAGTAACGTATTGAACTCTCCATTATATCGTATGTGACTCCACATGTCTATATATTGTTTATAGCTCTGCAAATCTAAGCAATTTCCCATAAAACTCTTCATGTCGATATAAGACTGTATCTAGCTCGAGATGTGAGTTTTCCCCACTAGTGCACCTTGTTTTCAGAACGAAGAAGGGTGCACCAGGGATGACCTGAGCAGCGACCACGTATGCAGGGATGAGTCGTGCCAAAAAGCTGGGGCCCAAACCCTTGCCTCCATGAACTGGAAAACGCAGCCTTGTCATGACTTCTACCGGTTCGCCTGTGGAGCATGGGGGGCCGGAGTCGACCCCCCCGCGCCCGCCATCAGCTTCAACATTTTGCAGAGTCGCGTGGATCAGCAAGTGCAGGGTGAGCTATAAAGACACCGTGGCACCTTCCTCCTCCCACAATACTCCAACACCTGCATAGACAGGAGGGCCTGCACGTACAGGATGAGAATATAACCAATTTGGGACCTTCCTCCTCCTACACTGTTCCAACACCTGTATAGACACGAGGGTCGGCACGTACAGGATGAGAATATAACCAATATGGCCTCTTCCTCCTCCTACAATACTCCAACACCTGTATAGACAGGAGGGCCGGCACGTACAGGATGAGAATATAACCAATATGGCCTCTTCCTCCTCCTACAATTCTCCAACACCTGTATAGACACGAGGGCCTGCACGTACAGGATGAGAATATAACCAATATGGCCTCTTCCTCCTCCTACAATTCTCCAACACCTGTATAGACACGAGGGCCTGCACGTACAGGATGAGAATATAACCAATATGGCCTCTTCCTCCTCCTACAATTCTCCAACACCTGTATAGACACGAGGGCCTGCACGTACAGGATGAGAATATAACCAATATGGCCTCTTCCTCCTCCTACAATTCTCCAACACCTGTATAGACACGAGGGCCTGCACGTACAGGATGAGAATATAACCAATATGGCCTCTTCCTCCTCCTACAATTCTCCAACACCTGTATAGACACGAGGGCCTGCACGTACAGGATGAGAATATGACCAATATGGCCTCTTCCTCCTCCTACAATGCTCCAACACCTGTATAGACACGAGGGCCTGCACGTACAGGATGAGAATATAACCAATATGGCCTCTTCCTCCTCCTACAATTCTCCAACACCTGTATAGACACGAGGGCCTGCACGTACAGGATGAGAATATGACCAATATGGCTTCCTCCTCCTCTATAACGATCCAACACCTGTATAGACACGAGGACCTGCACGTACAGGATGAGAATATGACCAATATGGCCTCTTCCTCCTCCTACAATTCTCCAACACCTGTATAGACACGAGGGTCGGCACGTACAGGATGAGAATATAACCAATATGGCCTCTTCCTCCTCCTACAATTCTCCAACACCTGTATAGACACGAGGGCCTGCACGTACAGGATGAGAATATGACCAATATGGCTTCCTCCTCCTCTATAACGATCCAACACCTGTATAGACACGAGGACCTGCACGTACAGGATGAGAATATGACCAATATCGCCTCTTCCTCCTCCTACAATTCTCCAACACCTGTATAGACACGAGGGTAGGCACGTACAGGATGAGAATATAACCAATATGGCCTCTTCCTCCTCCTACAATTCTCCAACACCTGTATATACACGAGGGCCTGCACGTACAGGATGAGAATATGACCAATATGGCTTCCTCCTCCTCTATAACGATCCAAAACCTGTATAGACATAAGGGTCTGCACGTACAGGATGAGAATATGACCAATATGGCCTCTTTCTCCTCCTACAATGCTCCAACACCTGTATAGACACGAGGGCCTGCACGTACAGGATGAGAATATAACCAATATGGCCTCTTCCTCCTCCTACAATGATCCAACACCTGTATAGACACGAGGGCCTGCATATGCACTGTGAGTAATATAACCAAGATAGCCACTTTCTCCTCCTTAAAGACTAGCCGGTTAGTTACTAAAAATACTATGACAAGAATTATAAATTACAATTAATCTCTTTGACCATGTTTTTAGAATGGCTAATGTGACCGACCAAATGAAAATTACTTTTATATAATTATTATATGTATATATTAACATCCAAATGTCAATATTGAACCAATCTCCTCAATTTTATTAAATTGTGAATAGAGCTATACTAAACCAAGAAACTCAATAAAGCTTCTGAGATTATTTCCTCCAAATATATATGCCTTTTTCTTTGTCTTTTTGTTTGTTTGATTGATTGTTTGTTTGAAATAAAATAAATTTACTTATTAATGTGAAAATTTTATAATAGATATAATTTAAGTACATATTTCAGTACTTGGTGATAACAGGATACGTAATCTTAGGATCGTAGAGTTTATGCTAAATTAAGTGTAGAATAGGTGAGTTCAATAATTATGTGTATATTTCAGTATACACGTTCAGGACAAGTGAGCTTAGCATATATGAGTATAGGTAGGTTTAAGGTAAATAAGTAAGTTCAGGGTGGATAGTTTCAGGATGGGTAATTTCAGGATGGATAAATTAGTGAGAATTGCGCTGAGTGTGGGGGAGTCTAATAAAACAAAGTCCAGAATAGGTGATGGAGTAGACTAAGTTCAGGATAGGTAAATTTATATTCGATACAATATACGTGGGTGTTATTTTCGCCACGGAATCAAGCGCAATGCTAGACAACATATTTCCATTTAATCTTGGACGCATTTTTTCACTGCCTGTTAAAAGGTTCGAGAGGCTATATTATATACTAAATATTAAGCTCACTCTCAGCCAACCTGTTGGAACCGTTGATTTTATCATGGCCCCTGAATGCACTGTACGTGTGAACTGGTCGATCTACCAGATATTATCACCAACACTGCAGCCACAATTTAAAATATGAGTTACTCGCCACTAATATATTGACTTTGTCTGCCTTTATTAAATCAGAAAACAAGTTATCAATCAATTTTCGTTACAATCCATATTAAGGTGGCTGTTTAGGCAAGACTTTATTTTATTAGTATCAAACATAAAATATATTTTTTATTCTACATTGAACGTATCTAGAAATTCTCTAAATTTAAACGCTGTTTTTTTTTCAGTTAGAACTTTTACCTGTTAACTAATACTTGCTATCTAAACGCAACGTAAGAATATAATTAAGTTAATTTGTTTTAAAGTATTTTTAATATTGACTGTGTTCAGAAGGTAAACGAAAGTGAAAAGTTTTAAGACGAATTTGGAGGACTAATTTTTTACTTTGAAATAAAACACGTAATTAACATTAGGCAACACCACAGGAAACAGCCGAACAGAATACAGAAACAATCGTTTAGAATCTGTATTTAAAATTTGAAAGAAAGTAATAATACAAAAGTAACCGAATAACATTTTCTTATTAATGAAATTCAATCAAAAGAGATACAACATAGTAATGCATCAATAAGGATATATTATTAAGAAAGATCTATATTAGCACTATAAATTTATAAAAATAATAAAATGGAAAGCTATTTCACGCTGAAACTATTTTGATTATAGTGGATTCAAAACTTCCACAAACATTTGAGCTTATTGAGTTCATTTGATCAAAAGATAGAAATAAATAAAATGTAATTGATATATTTAAATATGATTAAATATAAATAACATTTCGTGTTTGTTACATGAGATTTGATTAATTTTAAAAAAAACATAGTTTTTAATAACAATATAACTATTTTCAATTCAATAAATACTAATTTAAATATTGTTTCGTATTTATGACATTATTTATAAATTATTAATGTTTTTCTCTGTAAATGAAGGATATATTTTTTAAATTCTTGTAACTGTGGTCAAGCGAATGTTTATTTTCTGTCTGTATGGCTTAAATTTTAATGTAGCCATGTTAATATTTTTAGCTATGATATATATGTATATATATATATATATATATTCATGTAAGTTCAAATGAAGTAGAATTTGAATAAAATCGTTGAACCCTATAGCTTTACATACAATTTGAAAACTAATATTAAAATTACTTATTTAAAGTTATTATGTAACCATTGATATGTCTTTATTCAGTACTATGCAGCCCTTTATTTTTAAATTTGATTGCAAAGACTCAAGAAGAATCTCGTCTTATTTTTCTAAGTATATCTTTATGTTCAGTTTTAATAGAAGTAAGAATTAATTTAAATAATTCAATTATATTAATTCCTTAATTATATTACTGCTTCTACTTATTTGCAAGCTTGGAAAAAAATATTTTAATCTTTAATAATAAAGATAAATCTAAATATTTTAACTACATAACTATTTAAATTTTTGATTTTATATTAGTTTTATGATATAATATACGTTTTAAAGTTAATGGTGCTTTCTGAGTGAAGCAGAGCTTTGATGAACTTTAAATAACTATAAACTTAGTTTACACCCCTTGTACACTAAATCATTCCCCAGATGAATTACAACTATAATATCTTAAAATGGGTTTTTAAACACATGATTTCAGCGTTATTTTTCAACGTAGTTTTGATTAAAAAATTGATTTAACTTAACATGAGGTAGTATAGTATTCTACTAATCAGGTTCCACCGTGACATGAGTCAATGATTCTATAGGCGAGTACATGTTGCTATTGATTTATTCTATTATTGTATGCAAAGCATTTGAATTGATTAAATCAATAGTAGAAAACAAGGTAAAAGCCCTAAACAAATGCTAACTTTCCCAACATTGATTTACATTTTCTATATAGCTTTCCAATTATTGAATTATAAATTGAATATTTGAAATACGAGTGGAACGCTCTCTGTTTTAGTGTATTAATGTATCAACTCACAAGCCATATTATTAATAGGTAATTGTAGCAATTATTCAAAAACTTTACTAAGCAAAACTGTTAATTATCAATCTTAATCCAAACGAAGGATTCAATTTATTTGATGAAATGAATCACATTTTAAATTAAGTTGCAACATAATATTATGTTTGTTTCACTATTTATGATGTACAGTCCTTACTGGTCGTCATATCTAGGAGAAAAATCACGCCCAAGTAAATTTGATGGCTTGGTTTATAGTAACGTCCAGTGACAGTTAAGCATTTAAGACATTCGTGAATTTTGTGCAAATTTTCAACTCAAGATTTACTTTTAAAGATCTAAATTTCATTTCAGTGACATCCGGAACCCTATCTATCTTAATAGAATTCAAACATTCTCTGAATAACGTAAATGTTATATATATATATATAT
>CABFOV010002308.1:51407-63154 GCA_902141375.1 Timema poppense | reverse complement strand
TGTGTGTGTGTGTGTGTGTGTGAGTGTGTGTGTGTGTGGCCTTTGTCAGTTTTTGATTAGAGTCATTTCCACTACCAGCTAGTTATGTCTGTCCTAGTTTCATACACCTTATAATCCAACTTAAGGTTAGGACAGGCACACCAACCAGTCCCTGGCCGTAATTTATCAATATGAAAGTGTAAGCCCACATCTCACCAATGATACATTTTTCGGTCATAGCTGGAATCAAGCCCGTAACCCTTAATTCAGTAGACAGACAAGCTACCAATGTTGAATAAGTGTTATAGCTCAGGACCCGCTTCGGTGGCCACATGGTCCAAGGCGCTTTTCTATCAGTAGACTAGACTTCCGGTGTGACAGGGAGATCGAGTTTCTTATCTCGGTCGGGTGTATTGATGGTGGTTTTTCCAAAATGATTTCACCCTCTCCCTACATGTAAATGGGGGTACATTTCCTATAGATACAGCTTTCCTAATCTCAAAAACAATTAGTACATAAGATTAAGGTCCGAACCGGCTGTAAGACGCAGTACTAATAATAATACATAATAAAATTTTAGCACGCATGGCTCTTATAACCTTGCTTACCGATGACGGAGAGGTTAGGATTCGAACCTCCTCCACACCGATAAGAATATTTTTTTTTCTAAATTATACCTTCTTCATTCCTACCCCATTAGTGTAGTGTAAAATAGATATCTCGGATGGGTGTTAATATGCTTTGGTATGGAACGTATAAAGTTACTTAATTAAGGACTGGTACTTCCATATCTTAAAAGGTTTATTTGATTAGCTTCTGACAACTTTCAAGTGAGATATGGTTTAATGTAAATCTGTTTCATGTTTAAAACTTACTAATAAGCTGCCAAACATTCAGCTGCAATTAGGGAAACCCGTCTACTTAGGAAGCAATTATTTTACAAACTTTCTCTCTTATCAGTACTTTAAAGTTTTTTCCTCTATCTTTTATCATTATCAATTACTTTTTCTCATCCGCTCTCTACCATTATGTGTCTAAATTAGCTTAGTTTTTCAGAGTATTATGTTTACTTCTTCTTTAGTTTTACGAAACTAGTCAATCACCCGTGTCTAATAAAGTGTTGTAAAACTACACATTTGACTTTATTATGTATAGCGTATATTTTCTAATCACAGCTTGCACACTAACCACTTTCATGCAACCTTCATTACTAGAAAGTTAGATAAATATGATATGAACACGTTTATTAATATCAAACTACTGTCAGAACCG
Source organism: Timema poppense (assembly GCA_902141375.1). Lineage (NCBI taxonomy): Eukaryota > Metazoa > Arthropoda > Insecta > Phasmatodea > Timematidae > Timema > Timema poppense. The sequence continues at coordinate 61,903 of CABFOV010002308.1, read as the reverse complement.
GTGGTCAAGAAGTTTAAGATATAAAGCTCACCACATAATGGATTTATAAGGACAGGGAGGTTGAGGCTTTACTTTCGGACGAATATATTCTTTCCCATTTATATTCAAAAACCATATTACATTGTGATTATATAATATGCAAGAAACTCACAACTTAGTATGCAGTATGTATACATTATAAGTTGTGAGTTTTGTGCCTCGAATATTATTATGTGTGCATATGTATTATTTATAAAATGTTTGTTATAACTGCTACTTTTGAATCCAAGATTATAGATTACTTGATTTAAATATTATATATCAAAAAGGTAATTTATAAAAAAATATTTCACATTAGCGTTTAGAAATATTAGTAATATCACATTGATTAATTTATTGTGACCCACTTCAGTGGCTCAATAGTTCAAGGAGTCACTCTCTTGTTTTCCTGGCCTACTGATGACAGAGATATCAGGATTCGAATCCCAGTCGGGTCTACTGTGAGTGGTTTTTCCTTTAATGGTTTCCTAATCTTCTTCCACACAAATGTGGATAGATTACCTCTAAATTCTTCCTTCCTCATCCTTACCACATTAGATTAATTCTCATATACGCATATAGCCTTAACAGGTAGTAAGACGCTGTGATAAAAAAAAACATGTGATATACCACGTGCAATGAACCTGGTCGAGATTCGAACTTCCCATCCTCAGCAATCCAGGCTTTTGAAATGATGACATCTTAGATCCCGGGGGTGGCTTACATTTTAATTTTCAATTTGCGGATGTTTGCGGTTTCTTCCTCGTAGTTTTGTTAATTTCAATTATATCCCTTCTCTGTTTCCTTGTTTATCAGTTTCATACTGTTTAACGTTTTACAAGGCAGGATTTTAAATGATTTTACCAGTGGCAGTTCTAGACAAAAATTAATAAAATGTGGGTGCACAGGTTCCTGTATGTATCGGTAGTTAATTAAAATTCATATGTAACATGTAAATATAAAATACATGCCCCAGAAATAGCACACATAACCATTCATATACACTTTAGTTTAAATATTGATAGCAATCTGTCGATACCGTAGACTGCTAATAGGTCCTGCATTGATAATAGGATCACATACACTTATAACAGTTGACTTGTACTCCTGTTATATATAGAACTAACAGAAAATAAATAGACTCCAATTTTAAATGACAGAAGCAGTCAGGATAGGGAAATGCTTGAAAAATCGACTTCATGAAAGTACTACTGGTCATATTTTTCAATACAGCTAAAGGTAAAAGATAATTTTCTAAATATCAGCATTTCTTTAACACCACGTCTTACTACCCGTTAGGGTTACACGCTCATATACTAATTATGCTAATGGTTTTAGGGATTAGAAAAGTTATATATTTAAAGGAAGTGTATCCGCATTTGTGTGAAGGGAGAGTGGAAATCAATTTAGGAAAACCGGTACACCCAACCAAATTTGAACCACGATCTCCTCACTATCAGCAGTCTAATCTAATACAATAATATCACTTTAGACCATGCGGCCACCAAACTGGGTGACTATCAGTTTAATGATGGCTTATTTAAAACTTGATTTTACGATTTACTGAATAAGTAAATTTTCGCACATCCTCCGTTTGACCCTGGACCGGTCATTCATTTTATTCCATTTCTATCGTTAATATAGCATGGCTATAATATGATTTTTTTTATGAAGAACAGTAGTAGCTAGTTACTAAAGTTATTAATACAATTTTAATATATCCATACATAAAGTCTTTTTATATGCAGCTTTCACTTTTTAAAGATATTATCAATACCTATAAAATAACACAAATAATATGGTAGAATGTCATTAATGAAGGCCGCAAATAAATATGTCTAAATTTTCTCTAATGTTATTCCAATCAAAATCAGGGTATACGTCGTCTTTTAGTTGTCATTGTTGAGTTCAATTGAGCTTTAACCCTTTTCATTGCTGATTTTTTTTCACTTACCGGACTGCTAAATAAACACATAACATTAACAAGAGTATTAGAAGTATGCAAAGGCTTAGAAAAAATAACTTTAATTCTTTTATGTCGTTAAAAATTATGAATTTAGTGATTTTTTTTATTACAAATGTGTTGTTAACCAAGCATACTTCGAAATAAATCTTCTCAAAGTGTGTGAGATGTATCTGCATCGTAAACAGCTGTTTTTGAACAGATAGAGTGCGTGAGCTTTGAAAACAGCCGAAAGAACTTAACCCAAACGCTTCTCTAAAGTGACCCAAGCAAACGTTTGAAGTAAAACCGAGAATGAGAATCAGCTAAAATTTTCTGGAATCATATAGAATACTTATAAAACAATAATGACATCATATTTTTCCGTAGAATTATTCTATCACATACATCATCTCATTTAATAATGCATTTACTGTAATTAAAAATCCTGTTATATTTTTGAGGTGGGGGTGGCCCACATTATTTCTCTCATCCCACGTCCTGGCCTAGAGCTGCCACCAGCAGATGGGCTATATTTATAATTTCCTTGTTTGCTGGTTACATGATTTTCATCGCCCAACGATAAGGACACTTGATTAATATGGCTACAAGATTCCTAAAGTTTTATTTTTTGCAACAAAATACACACCTTTTTTAATACTTTTTAACAATTTATGAAAAAAAAGTGACCTGGCGGGCTAGGGGCAAGGTGTCAGACTTCTTTGCTGGGGTTCCCGAGGTCAATTCTCGGTCCCGGGATAGATTTATCTGATTACCAAATCCTTACTTCACCTCTGACAAGACTTGTATTAATCACAACTTATGAATGTGTGGAATGCTAGCCCTCCACTTTGGTTCGGATCCCACGTTAAGCTGTAGGTCCTCCATTTCATCTCACAATCACCCTACCATTAACATTAGCGTGCGTATAATTCGAATGGTTAGTAAGACGCAGCGCTAATAATAATAATAATAATAATAATAATAATAAATAAATAAAAAATACTAAAACATAACAAGCATCCAAAACTTGGCAAGAATATATATGTGTGTATTTATATATATATATATATATAGGTTAACATATATATATATATCTGTATACATATAGTCTATTAATATCAGTTAAATTATTACTATTACTATTAGCACCGCGTCCTACTACCCGTTCGGGTGATACGCACTTACGCTAATGTGTAATGGTAGGGTGATAGTGAGATGAAATGAAGGACCTACAGTTTAACGTGGGATCTGAACCACGGTGGAGGCCTGACATTCCCCAATATCAGTTAAAATCAAATTTATATATTGGCGTATTTAAACAAGATGTAGTCTAGAGTGTCCTAAGTGCCTCTTTTGATCTCTGAGGTTCGCCATTTGTGGTGTACGCGTCGATGCATTCGTGAATTAGACCTTAAATAATAAAATATAATATCTATACGTTAAACATATAAGAACAATTTAACTTTTTATACATGCAACGACTATCCAGCTACGCCCACACATATTTTTTGATACGTGAGAATTATGCTTCTGAGTAAATCTTAGAGTTCTAAACGATAAATGTTGACCTTGTAGATCGGCAAATATCACAAGTTATTTACCTAAATAATCCTGTTATTTTATAAAGTTTTAAACTGTGACTTGTTGAGGGTATGAATTTACTATTAGATTGGATTACCACTGAATTTCAAATTCCCGTGTCATTTTACCTTTCATTAAATCTGAGATTTGAGAGAGAGTATATGTAAATAATTTTATATAGGCGTTGGCCTCATACAAGAAATTCTAGAATTGCAGATCAAGATCTAAATCAGGAAATTCTGAACTGCAGGCTGTTTTTTTTTTATCTCCTGTCGCAAGTCGAGCTTTCACTTCTTTATCTTAGACTTACTCTTCACATCCTGTTACACTAAGAAACGCTTAAAGTTAATACTATAGTTTTAAAGTATAAAAATCACACCGAATAGAGAGGAAAATGGAAGGAATATAACCAGAATGAGATTTGTATCTTGTGACAAAGAGAAGGGTGGAACAAAGAGGAAAAGCGAACGTAAGTTGCTAGCGTAATCTTTTTGTTTCGTGTCCACTGTTCTCGTGCAAGACTGAAATATCTGAAAACAAAACAACATCTAGTCAAACTTTCCCAACACGAATCTCAATGGGAATAAGTAAAACAAATGAATTCGAGAGCATTTGAGTTGAAGGAAATTTTGTTCATAGTATTTTGGAAACAATGATGAGAAATCGATAAACTTTCCAAATGTACTACATTTATTTTCTCGCGAATTAACTTTGACTGCGAGTAGGTACTTCGAGAGAGAGAAGTTTGACTTTATTTAAGGGTACTATCTATTTGAAGGGGAAACTCACTATACTGAGGTATTTTATAAGGGGATAGCACTTCTGAAGCTTCATAAACAATAAAGTGATCCTCAACTAAACTAATTTCCTGTTGTGACCTTATTAAAAAAAAGGACCTAAACTGTTTTAGAAAGGTTAGAAATTCAAGGTCTCTAAACTTTTACTTTAACCTCAAAGCTGCAAAATTATGCCAAAGCACGTCATTTGGAATGAGTTAATTTCTATGCTTTATGATTTTTCTTTTTTAAATAATAAAACTTGAAATGTAGACTTTTAATTCCTAAAGAGGCATGTTGATATATTTCAGCCCAATTTTCACACGAACAATATTTCGAAAAAACCAACCACTTCTTTAATAACTTGTGTTTTCTGTCGTTGGTAATCTGTCTTGGCAATCTGATAGGTCTCTTAAGTACCTATTCTCAATTCCTTGCCCACAAATAGCAGTGTTTACATTTATAATCAATTTACATGATGAATATTGTTAGTATTAAATAATTTTACAACCTACTTTGGTGGCCAAATGGTCTAAGGCACTACTCTTGCAATCGACTAGACTACCAATGAGTTCGATCCAAGTCAGTTGCACTGAGGGTTGTTTTCCCTACATGGTTTTCCACTACCCCTCCACTAAAATGTAGGTGCACTTCCTCTAAATTTAACTTTCTTAATCCCTAATTGATTAGGGAAATTAGTAGTTAGGTGTATATCTCAAATGTATAGTAATGCGTGGTGCTAAGAAAAAAAGATTTAGTTACTTTAATAGTTGGAATTGAGAGGAAATATGTATTGTTTTATACGATTGACCAAATTAATTAATACAATTACAAAGTACTCTGTACTCATTTTTGTAAACTTAAAAATGGAACAGGATTTAAAATGTTTCCATAAAGGCGACTGGATATACAAAACTTGTCAAGAAGCTAGACCTTCATATGTTTGTCACGTCACAATGCGCACTGAAATGAGATACATCAAATCAGTACGCAACAAATCTAGTTTTTTACCATAATGCTCATGTACTGTACGTGTCCAGGCTATGAATTATAGAGCCACCTAACATGATAATACCATTTCCTCCATTGATGGACGTCACTTGACAGAGTAGGCAACCGGTAACACTTTCAATAAAGTCGTCCCTCGTCACCAGCGCATCGCAGAGAGGGGAGGGAACAAATGGCGATAGCTGTGCTAGCCACCCCCCACCACCCAGCCATCCCTCTTTTACAGAAACATTCAACCTGTATGAAAGGTATTTTTTATTTTAACAGATTATATGAGCTCTGCTTTTTTTCAATAGAGGTGAGCTTGATAAATTTAAAATAATTTAGCTTAGTAATGGAAGGAAAATGTTACATTTTATTATGTACACTCCGTTTACCTTGAAAGGTAGCAGTAATGCCTTGACCAGAAACACCAAGGCTTTATTTTATAAGCTACACTATAGTTTAGCACGTCAAAGGTAAGCTCGTTAACTTTCAGGGTAAGCTTAATGTACAGAAGATATATCATTAACTCGATGGCGTCAACCCGTGAGCGAGCTATACTGACCGACATGCATGTTATTTAATAAACATTAACAAAGAAGATTAAGTTAATTACTTTGTGAAACCCGCTTCTTTGGCTGCGTGGTCTAACGCACTATTCTCGTGTTTGACTAGACTGCCTGAGACGGGAAGATCGGGGTTTGATCCAGAGCAAGTTCACTGCAGGTGGTTTTTCTAAGTGGTTTTACACTCTCCTTACACGCAAATGTGGGTGCAGTTTCTATCAATTATATATTACTAATCCCTAAAATATTATTGTAATTAGTACATAGGCTGACAACTCGAACGTATAGTAAGATACGGTGCTAAAAAAACATTATTTTATGTAAAAAGAACCCTCCTAGTTTATATTTCCACGGGCACCCTGAATTCACTGGGCCAAGGGTTCTCAAACTACGGCCAACAGTCTGTATTTGGCCCACAGAATGAGTTTATCTATCCCACGGACACTTCTAACGAAGATTAAAGGAGAACATAATAATCTCAATGACGACTACCGAAATGGTGCTCCTGCGTGTAGTACACAAAATACCTACATATATACCATCAGAAATATTATGCCTCAGGCGGTCGTATTGTAATCAAAGCTGTATATTCTGGCACTCGCTTGTCTCATTTCATGAAGTGTCTGCTGAGCGGAGGGTCTGAGAAACGTTTCCTATTTTGGGAGGGAGGTGATGTATATAAATCCATATTTTCTGCAGTGGGTCTGGAACGGGGTCTGCTCACCTTCGTGAGAATATATGAGGAGCTACTTGAATAAAGAATTAGTGGATCCGGTCGATAAAACTGAGATTAACTGTGGAAGGGTTTGTTGTGCTGACCACATGACACCCATTATCCGAAAAAATTGGAAATATCTTCACCAATAGACGGCGACCTTTCAGTCGGTATGACCCAACTGCAGGCTGGTGCCATTATTTTTGTTCCCTGTGACATGGGTCTAAACCTTGAATTTATTCCTTGTGACTTTTTTTTAATAGGAATTGTATAGAAGTGTTTTTAATGAATGTCAGTGCGGTTCCTGTTAAACGATTAATATGTTTTATTCAACTCCATAAAATAGATCGTAGCTTCCAGTCATACAAATATAGAGAAATGGGACTTTATCTCAACTTATTTTATAGGTTATTTTGTGTGCGATGCGTCCTTTGACTCGTCAGAGATATCCATTCAGTCTTGAGTGAATTTGTATTATCAAACTTCATGTTTTAACAACAACAAAAATTATTTACTACTCATTTCACATTTGGTAGACCCGGCGTAAAAGTCATCAATTTTGTCTCAACTAAATATGAACATTTTCCAGGTAATTTTGATTTGGAAAAATTTTCCTGAATATTTTCTGTAGTGGTGGCTTGCGGTGGAGGTGTTAAATTGTAAAGGTGGCACCTAGAGCCTGTTATACTTCAAAATATGGTGTGTTAAGAGACGAGCGGGTTATAAGATTGTGGCATGGAGACATGGGAGACGGAGGGGTAGTTAGAAAACACGGAGGATATGAGGAAAAGACAAATTTAAGGCCAACCTTAAAGTTATTCGAACTAACTTATAGATGAAAGCAAATTGAATTATGATTTATGAACGTAACGGGTCTACAAAGGCTCGCATTAATTTGTTTCTTTACTACTACTTTTTTTTTAGCACAGCGTCCTACTACCCATTTGGGTCATACGCCTATAAACTAATTACGCTAATGTGTCATGGATGAGGAAGGTTGAATTTAGAGGAATTGCATCAACATTTGAATGAAGAAAGAGCGTAAAACCATTTAGGAAATCCTCCCAAAGTGCACCAAAATCGAACTCCAATCTCTCTGTCATCGGCAGTATAGTCTATTGCGACAGTGGTGCGTTAGACCGTGAGGTCACTGAAGCAGGCTTTTTTTACTACTACTATTACTACTAATACTACCAATACTTCTACTATCACTACCATAATTATTATTGTTACTATTATCCAATTAATCATTTTAAATTAATCCACAGAAATAATAATTGAAGATATTCCGGAAAAAATATAGGGAAAATGTTCCGCTTCACATCTCTATTCTCAAATAGATTGACTATTCGGTGACCATGAGGAGGTAGAGATTAACATTATTTTTATTTTATCACCGGTCTTACTACCTGTTCGCATGTTATAAGATAACTACTTTAATAGAATAGAGATGAGAAATGAAGAATTATATATGTGATCTACCCTCATTGTGTGTGAATGGAGAGGGAAAAACCATTTAGCAAAATCACCCTTAGTAGACTCAACCTAGATATGAACCCTGATATTCCAGTCATTAGCAGGCCGGTCTAACACGAGCCACTGAAGCGGGCTCCCGGTTAGTTATACTGAGGGATTTTTTCCTCTCTAAATATTTTACCACTTTCTTTTCCCACAAGTTTCCCTAAATTCTATTTTCCACATCTTATCCTCATTAGTATATAAATGTAGATAATCTGGTTCGCCAGTAGGTAATGGGTAAGTACTAGGTGGAGAGAAAATGTAATTAACTCGAGCTACACAAGCAAACACATTTTCTCTCCACCAAATTGTAGAGAGTGAAGAGATTTTTCTAGTCAATGTAGGGAAATGATATTTAATAGGTTTGAGCTTAATTATATCTATAAACTGATTTAATAAAACAACAAAATGGGAGGATTCCTTTGGCAGGATATTTGAACACTGAACATTAACACACATGGTGAAATGCTTCAGTCTCGTTTTGTCTATCATACACTTCCTTAAATTAAATGTGGCTACAATTTCCTTAAATATGAACCTACCCATCACTACCCTATTATTTCAAGAGTGTGAATAACCTATTGAGACGGGAATCAAGAAAAAAGCATGTCACAAACCAGAAAATTACATAGGCCTACACATACCTATAGAGACAATTTAATCTCGTTGAGTTATTTGCTAAATATAAAACTAAGATTGTAGAGATAATCCGTGATTTCAAGCTCCTTATGATATATAGATGAAATTTTAGAGATCTGATGAAGAGGTGCAAAAAGTAGAGCAAACAGCAGTGACCAGCTTGACAAGGAAAGATGGCGCCTTTAGTTTGAAACATGGCCAGATCGTGCTTGCCAAGATTTTTATGTGTCTGAAGGACGTAACAGAAGTCTAGGAACTAAGAGGTCTTAGCGTGTAAAACTGATACATCCGACTAAAATAAATATCTACGCTAGTAACCAATGTATAATTTTTTAAAGGAACCTAAATGCTGTCTAGAGCTCATCCAAAACATAAACAATGAAGGGAGAGCACAAATAACAATGATCAAACTCACAAACCCAAAAATTAATTCAAATTATATTTAAGGAGTCAAGGACATTCAGAGCCCCACACAGGACTATAAACCTGTATAGTTTTTATAAATGTTATTATCAAGGAGTCATTAAGATAATATAGTTTATGAAAAATTAACACTTCCTAATAGGTTAAGTTATTGGAATGAAATTATATTGATTATAGTAAATATAATATTAGTGAAAATAATAATTATTAAAGTACAAGCGTTTTGATATATACTATTACTATTTATATTAGTAGAATTAAAAGTTTGCTTATTTATAATGAACATCTCATGAGCTCTACCTAATGCCGAGGTCGTTGATTGGATTTTTTAATTTAATTAAATACTTAGTTGGAAGCAAAAAGGCTACGGGCACTCAGGGCTTAAAGCCACTCATTTCAGATCACCTTTTATGTACAATTAATAAACTAAAAATATTTCTTCTGTGTGATGTTGGGTTGCTAGTTAGTATTAAAACTTATTCCTCATGACTAGGTTTACTAAAAACTAAAGCAAAATTACGACCATGCCGGCGACCACGTCACGGTGATGTATCGCATTAATTCTTACTAGGGCAGACACTTGGCGGACAGCGACAGATTTGAAAACGCTTTTGTGAGCTTTTTCAGGTCGCAGCGACCAACACGCTCAACTTTGTTACTTATGGAGGCGACCACACTTGCGTTCGTATCGTAATCTTTTGCGAGAAAATCCCTCGATACTTTTTAAATTTTGGATGACTTAATTATTTTTTAACATTCTAAATTAGTTTTCTCTACTTATAGTGGTCTGCTTGGGAAATATTGGAATATTTTGCCATTTTTTTGTGTCAAGTATTTATTCTTTCGTATTTATAGTAGACTATTGTTGGCTCCTGTGATAGTATCTTTATTACTGTACGTAACTGCTACAGGCCGACAGTCAATGCTTTATCTTTGACTAAGCCCACTATGATTTGTTTGGAGAAACCCCCCAACAAATGCATAGAAGAAAAAACATGTTTATCGGCATAAGCTTTAGAATTATTAAAACTATAATAATAATTAGAAATCTTGAGGTGTCCATAAGCTACATTTCCATCTGTAATGATATTGGTTTGGATTAATCTAAATTATGTAAAAAGTCATGGATGAAGGTAGTTTTTCTTTAAAGTAATATATGCAGAGTATCCTTTTAAGATTCATCCATGAAGAAACATGTGCTTCTTAAAAACAAAGTGAAAAGGATCTCACCATTAAAATATATTTGTTATACCATCTTTCTTGTTAAAAGAATAACTGCGTCAATTCTTGTTAAAGGGAACAACTTCATAGTATTTGGCAGAAGA
>CABFOV010002308.1:20183-44801 GCA_902141375.1 Timema poppense | reverse complement strand
CAGCCCGCCCCTCCCCCCCCCCCCTCAACCATGAAAAGGAAAACCAACATTAATTTCTCCGACGATAATTTTTTCGTCATTGCTGGGAATCAAATCAGGGACCCTTTAACTCATGTGTTAGACACGCTACCAGCTGAGAAAAGCTTTCAGGCTAGAGGGTAGTAGTCCGATGGGGTATCAATATGTGGGGTAAAACATAATAACACAACGTTACAATTTATTTTAAATCTGGTTCAGACTTACGTCACTGTTACACTCAGCGATAGAGTGCCAACCCTTGTATGAGTGTATTGTCGCACAAGATGGTCTGGGCGAATGCCAGGGGGATGCCCTTCAACACGAACAACATAGAGACATAGACACACACATAGAGAGGTTTCTATAACCCATTGGGGAGGGGTGGATTTTTTTATCCCTGTACACCCCGCGAGGCACTGAGCCAAATCTTCTTGTTACACTTGGATGCAGTCATGATGTAGAGACTGAGAAAAGGTTGCTTACAGCTCTATTCTAGTAATATTTTAACGTATATTAATTAGTAACTGTTCAAATATATTTGTTTAGTCTACCTTACAGGCTTATAGTCCTGGATTCCATCACTGACAACTGGATATGCAATATTACATTGAAAATGAACATAGTTTCCACGAAAAGAAAAAAATAATTTTCTGAGTCCTATAATATTTATTTAAGAACTAAACATAAGTTAATGGCAGCCCTTACATGTATTTAATTATATATATAAATGTGCCCCGCCTTGTACGCTTTGTACATCAAACGGGTGTTCACGTGGTCAAAGAAATCAGATTTGCAATTTAATTGACTTCTAGTGAGAAGGAGGTTTAAGTAAAGTTTGTAAATATACTGAGTGCCTAGGTTTTTTAAAATCATTTGTTACTAATAATTGTAGTTGTCCTATTTTTTTCTCGTGGTACTACAGGTTCAATTTATATTTAAAAAAACTTCTCAATTCAGGTCCACCTCCCCTAAGCTACCCTCATCAATCCAGGTACATCGATTCTTAGCCACCCTCCTCAATCCAGGTCTACTTCCTCTAAAATACCCTCGTTGATCCAGGTTCACACGTTTTTTAAAAGCTATATTTTAATAATATATTAATAAACCTTATTGATTCTACGTTATACTAACCATGGCTTACAGCACCTGTGGTTTATATATATATATATATATATATATATATTAAATATTATTATTATTATTATTATTATTATTATTATTGACAATGAACATGATTGGCATGCTTAGAATTGACCCTTAAACATTTTTCCAACCCTGGTTTGGTGTAGCATTGGCGTTTAACCATTTCTACGTGGGGGCTATAGAGGGAAAAGTATTTCATTCTCTTTTACACATCTATGTATAAACATTTGATTAAAATCAACCTTCCTCATAGCAATACTTTAATTTAGTTTTTACGGTGTGAATCCCCACACTGGTCATCATGTAGACATGATCATTAGCAGGGCTCGGATTTTGATGACATACCATCTTTTTTTTTTTTTGCTCATCACATACAACATTTAGAAGTAGGTACTGTACATAAACTCTGTTCATGATCACATTTTGTAAAAATGTATATTTCGTTGGTCATTATTTGTCAATTAGGAATTAAAGTTTTTATTTTCTTATCTTGTGACGATTTTGAGTAGTTTTCGTCATTTTTGAAACATTTTAAGGAATTTATGTTGAATAAGTATATTTTTGATAAAATAGATATTTTACAAATGCATAAATGCCCAAACCTAATTTTTTCCAATCCACAGTTGTTTGTCTGGTAAAATACACAATCCTGGTGAAACAATACAATTAAGCTGGAAATTGTAGCGATGGGAGGGGAGGGCTATTACTCCTGAATAGATTATTTGCAAATCAATGTTATGTTTAGAATAATTCAAACGTTTATTTGTAAAATCATTTTGATTGCATTTTATTTGTAAAGTGCGTGTTTGATTTTGTCACGTTCATTTATTTTAGTTTTTTTTTAAGTTCTAGGTTATTTAGAAAAAGATTATTAAATAATCGTTTAGAATGTACGAATAATTTTTCAATATTTTTTATCATTTTTATATCATGAAAATCTGAGCCCTTATAATTAGTCTTATATTGTCTGATTTTCTGGTACTGAGGAGGTCGGTATTCAATCCCGGCTGGGTTTACTTTAGAGACTGCAGCTATGTGGTTTCCACCACTTCTTTCATGTAAATTTTGGTACTGTTTAACATAAATGAGTATTAAGATGAATTAAAAAAAACATATTGATGTTAAACATATAATTTAGTAGACATAAGTTTAATATTCTTAGACTTGATTAACTAAGATTAACTATTGCACACTAAACTAAAATACCCACGTTTATCACGGTAATTTTACTACACCTTCTTGAGAAACAATAAGCTCTGTTAAAAGTTTAGTTGTTCAGTTAATGTAGCATGTACTTTTAGATCAAGGTTCAATCCTTTGCCTTTACATAACATTGACAGTAATAGTTAGTAAACAGTCCGTAAGACGTCTCTCTACTTTGGTTTTAAGAAATCTTCTCTATGGAGCTTGCCAAGATCTGTGATTCTCTAGATTAAGAATTTATTTACAAAAAAAAACACTTTATTGCAATAGGAGTTTACTGAGTTAGGCTATTTCGTATTTCTATTATTCTGCTTTATTTTGTAACTTACAAGCTTGGGGTAATTTTCAAGAAGTGTTCATTCTTACAATATAGCCATATAATATACACCGTGATTGTGGCTATTTTTAATGTTTCGTAGTTTACTTAAAAGATTTTAACCATTTTATCTTAAATTTCCTAGCGCCAATAGATTATATTTTGTTTCAAGAAACCAGCTCATGGTCGATTAATCTTGATACTGTATAAATTACAGGGACGATTAATCATGACATAAGATACATATTTGATGCCTTTCACGGTCGATTAACCAGCATATTAGTTACATGACTACGCTATAGCCAAAAGTCACATCAAATTACTATTTTCTGCATTCCTCACTCAAAACAGTGAAATTGGGATATTTATATTAGTTTTTAAATTTAAAAATAAAAATTTCAAATTTGTTGCATTTAAAAATATAAAGTATTCCATTTCCATTTGTCTTAATTCATTGTTATTTAAGGTTAATTCAGAAAAATGCACCACAATTCGATGCTTGGTTTAAACTGTAGTACCTGAAGTAGGGATTTATCTGGGAAGTAAGACGATCGAGTAATTAGTTCACTGAAAATACTGCTTAATAACTGCTTAATATAATGATAAGGATGATAAATGTTGCTTAGAGGAAGTGATATAAAATTATAGTGAGAATAGTATGGGAAAACAGAGAATTGAATCACATTATGTAAGAAATAACCTTTAAATAATCCGATTAGGATTCGAGCCCCTCAATCCTAGTAATGATATACCTTTTGCAATGCGAATATACTTACTAAATTGTACATCCTACACTGTGATTCTTTATGAGATATCATTAATCCATATCCCTAAGCATGTTAAAAGCTGCCCCATTTGCACCGAAAAAGTTTTGGTTTTATTATGTGTTAGTCGTCGTTAGTGGTTTCACCAACATCAACTTTAATAGTCCCAGGGGTGCACATACACACATATACAGGAATATAAAGAAAAAGTAAGTAAATAGAAGTAATGCAATTTAATAAAACAACATGATACATGAACAATATTTAGCACGTAATCTCAATAAGAACTGTCTATACTAACTAAATAAGATATGGAGTAGCATTGCCTAAGTCTAGGCCAACAAGTGGCGTGAGGCGCCAGAAGGTCTAACTCAGATGATTGAGTTACGTTACTGGTCCCTCAATCACAAGGCATGTTGGCCGCGCACGTTCAGTTATGACTTACATTGGGCAAGTTCAAGTCCAGTTACATATGAGCGCCCTGAATACAGAGCAAAACCCCTTACAAGAAGTTTAACCAACTTACATGGGTATATTTAGATCTACGGGCCATGCCCGGTCGGGAACACGTCCCACAATTTGATCACCCAACGGGCGGTCAATATCACAACGTATATATATAAGTAAATAATGACTGCTCCAGCCGTGCCAGAGGGGCGGAAACGGCTCATGAGCTGTTTACTCCAAAGGGGAGTATTACAGCTTAATAACAAAGATTAACTGCGGGCCAATCTTGAGAAGCATGAATGGCCCACAGGTTACCCACTTAACACAAGTGCGTGGGATTGACAAAAGTACCTAACTAGGTATAGATCCCAGGCCTCCATATAACTTGAACCATCTCTTTCCCTGGCAAGCTACCTTTGAGTTACATCAGTGTCTCAATATCGACACGGTTTATTACCTAATCCTAACAAGTAAGTTATCCTATTCATCTAGCCATGAAATAAGCTAATCCTAATCTTTAACATCTAACAGGAGGTTTTACTCTATACATCTTTAACATTTAACTGGAAATTTACTCGATACGTCCTTAACTTCTAACTGGAAGTTTACTCTATACATCTTTAGCTCCTAACTTGAAGTTTACGTGATACATTCTTAACTCCTAACTTGAAGTTTATGTGATACATACTTAACTCCTAACTTGAAGTTTAGGTGATACATTCTTAACTCCTAACTTGAAGTTTAGGTGATACATTCTTAACTTCTAACTTGAAGTTTACGTGATACATTCTGTCGTACAATAGGCTAATTTAGTAATTTGTTCCTGTCCAGTGGATACATTTCCCTGAACTGTAAGCCTACGTTGATATGATAAATTAGCCGACGTGACGAGAGTGCGTAGTAAGCCAACGGCGCTGATGGTGTCCAGCAGTGTTCTATATTTCTTCCAAGTGGCCCAGAGAATATATAGTATGAGAACCCCACGTGATGGGGTGAAGAGAAGGGGGAAAACGTCCTTCTTATTCTCGAACAATGACTCGCGTCGGCCAACACCATTCACGGAGCTTTCAGTAGTTCGTTGTCCGGCACGGAGTTCTTGCCTGAGGTCACGCTCGTCCAGTTCTCTCGATGTTGTTGTTTTCAGCGGGGCATCAGACTCGACCGAAGAGTCGGTGAAGGAGGTATGTAAATAAACAAACAAATGTTATGGGCGTAGTATTTAACACTAGTATCTCATTTGTTAACTCTTGACGACTTGCTTGTACCACAAAAATATTCGTGTTTTACACTTGAACGGGGCTAAGCCATATTAGCCCGTTACACATTAAATTTAATATGATGGAAATATTACCAGTTATAAACTAAATTAATGAATTTTTTAATTAATCTTTGCTAGCTACATTTATGTTTTTTTATATTCCAAGAGTATTTTTTAGTATAATATATATAAATACGTAGTTTGATATCTTCTAACACATATATTGACAATAACCATTGGGGTGAACATTAAGACGTTTCCTTTTAGAATTTGAAAAAAAAACCCGACCATTTAAGAAGTTAAGCTTTGAATTTTGATCAGGGTGAATTTTGATTAATCACAATTATGCGAATTAGGCTAGTTACGACACTTTGATCCCTTTAGTTGGCATTCCAGGTTTTAATAATCTTTCTTGCATGAAATAAGCTTTATACCTAATATTTAAAGTGTGTTTGTGTAGCTGTCAAATCCTTGCCTATTTATTACATAGGACGTGGTGTGCTACACTGTGACTGTACGATTCAAGAATAAAGTCAGGTAATGCATGATACTACTTGGTCAGTAAAGAGTTAGCCCGAACGGGTAGTAAGACGCGGTGCTAATTAATAATAATAAATAGTTAGCATTTCACCAGCTGTCAGGGAATGTATAGCTCAGAATATACAAAACAGTTGTTTTACCGGCTGTTCTATATGCTTGTAAAACATGGCATCTTACCTTACATGACGATAGCAAATGTATGGTGTTTATAAACAAGGTGTTAAGGAAGATATTCGGTCCAAAAAAGGATAAAGATATTGGGAAATGAAGAAAGTTACGTAATAATGAGTTACATATCCTATACTCATCCCAATACATTATTATAATAGTAAAATCTCACAGATTAAGGTGGACAAGACATGCAGCGCGAATGGTAGATTCTATAACCTTGTTTCTTTTTCAAGGTACTGACTAACAAATCCATTGGGAAGAAATCATTGGAAATACCTAGAAGCAGTAAGGGGGGGGGGATAAAATTAGAATGGGCATGAAATAGAGGTTGTAATGAGGTGGACTGGGTAGAACTAGCTCAAGATAGGGGAAGGTGGTGTACTTTTGTAAGAATGTCAATGGACTTTCGAGTTATAATACCATAGAGTAAGTAAGGATAGAAATGAATTGATGACCGAGGTCGTTATTGTAATTTTTTCAAAATATGATTGTTTTTAAGTCGTGTAATTGTGTAGTCTATAGTTTCAAACCATGCACTTAAAAAACCTCTTATGAAAGAATAACATTAATATTGTGCAAAAACATTCCTGTTTTCCACAGGACGTAAAGATTAGTGTTCACGCAGCCTAAGGCGTTGATTCTGCAATAGACTGGGTTGCCGGCAACGTAGAAGTCAAGTTTAGTATTTATGTCAGGTATACAGGGGTTCCTTTCCCTATTGCCCTTCCTTACGCCTTCAATAGGTTGTATGAATCGGAAAAGTAGTAAAATATAGATGAATATGGAATACAATAGTAAGACGTAAATAAAAAGCTAATGTTTCTTTGAAAATTATTAAATTAATAATAAAAAGCCATCAGATATCAAATTTAAAATAAAAATTTGTTAATCAAGAGGGGAAAAACGTTTTCTAAAAAAATGTAAAGCATTAAAAAGATTAAAAACTCACTGGAACGGCCTTAAGGTGGGGGGGAAGTTAAGGCAAGCTATGGGTAGTATTTTTCCAGTATTTATATCAAAACAACGTTTTGGTCAAAATAAATCAAATACTCGTAATCCTCCAGTAGAAATACCAAGTTTAAATTTCTTCGCATAGTGATATCAACAGTTCTTGTATATCTGTCACGGGTGTCCTGTAATTTAATGATAACTTCCTATCTTCATTTAAAAAGTTTCTCATCTAATAATATTTACGTTTTATCTGCGTGTTCACTGATGCAAGTCAGAACAGTGAACAGTATTCGTGACGTAATGGCTTTTTAACCAGCTTGATTTATTTTTTTGGGCAAATTTACTAAACGTCAAGATCATCAGCTATGGCTAGTTGGTTGTGGGTAAATGTGGACTCGAATTCCATCCGGGGATACTGAGATTAATTTTTCCTCTATGGTTTCCCGCTCTACCTTCAAGCAAATTCTGTTGTAATCTTTCCTCTATGGTTTTCCACTCTACCTCCAAGCAAATGCGGGTATATATTCTATACATTATATCTTGATCACACCTACTAGCCCAATGGTAATGTTAAATGCTGTCAGCCTAAGTACAGTAACCCCATGACTTTTTTGGTGCTGACTGACAGCTGACAGATTTAAAAAGCTACCAGACCAAATTACGTATCCCTATGCCGAACCAGATGAACTGCAAAAACATGTGTTTAGCAGCTGTCATTCAGCATCAAAGAAGCCATAGGGTCACTGTAAGTATTCATACAGATTCAGTGAAAATATTCTTCTGAAGCAGGCAATCAAAACTGGGATATTAATCATCAATTTACTTGTGTTTCACAATAACCTATGATATAAACCATTACTATTTTGAAATTATTGATTTTTAGGCCTTTTAAACTTTATTGAAATTTTACTTTAAATCCGTAGGTGTACTAAATATAGCACCAAAATTAAGTTTAAGTACTTATTTATCACTCTAATGGGTCTCAACTCTGTAATACGACAAAACGGATCAAGGGCAGTCAATACTTAAAAGTAAGTAAAATATTAATCAATGCACGCCTTAATAACATCAATGAAATGTGCTTTCTTATAAGAGTTTCGTATTTTCATACACAGTACTCTACCCACTTTCAATTTTAGCTATATTTTTATTTTTTCAATATACAGGGTGTTCGTAAACTCATAGCCCAAAATGCACGTGTAGCTTGTTTGAACCAAAATTAATACAAAATCCCTATACACTTACATCCGGTAAACTATGCTACACCATTAAATTGTATCCAAAGTTTTGGCATACAACGCTGGGATTGCATAGCTATTCAATAATGCTTTCAGCGGGTTGCAGAGGAGTGAGGCGCGCACCTGTGGCACTACAAATCTCAACATCTTTGAGCACGGCAGCAGAACATACCACAGTTAATATTAAATAAAGCACCAGTCAATCTAAAAATGCTAATACGTTCTGAGGGTCATCATTAACGGTCCTACATCACAGAAAGTGCTCGCTATTATTACATGTGCAGTGCTGTGCGCCTAGCTCCTATGCAACTTGTTCTACACGCAATCATTTATTCAAGATATTTAATGTGAAATTTTTTAACAGACTGATTTTATCAGAACACGACTTATTAACTAACTTAAATCTAGTAGAGACACAACACCTAGCTCCAGGCCGATAATTCATTATTGGGAAGTGTTAAATCACGTTTAACCACTGATGAATTTTTTGAACATGCTGGGAATTGAACTTAGGACCTTTAAATCAGTAGACAGACATGCTACTGACTGATCTAGGATGTTGGAATAAATAATAATTATTTTTTTGTATAACCTAAACCGAGGTATCTCATTACAAAAACCCAACAATGAGCTTAGACCAAAGTTTAACCATCGGTTCCCTAAAATATAAAATCATTAAACATTAAAATGTAGAAAAATTGAACACCCCAACTAATATGCAAACCTGATTGGTCAACAAGTATTTTCGAAACTGAAAGCGTCTTATCATCTTCTACTTCATTATTCCAATAAGGTGCATAAGAAAGTTTGTCTGTTCATAGTTTGTGAGTAAGGGTGGCTCACCTGATAAAACAGTTATTTAGGTTAGAATTTAGAGTAGGTCAACATGCTGACAGCAAGCATATTTTTACTACCATACAGCTGAGTTATAGCAAGTGTCCAGTCGTGTTTTCTAGACAAACGTATGAATAACCCAGCCCCTGCTGATTTATGGGCTATATATCGTGTTTTACCGTGCCCTATAAAAGTTCCAAGACTCCACGCCCATCCCTAGATCCAGGAACTCTACTCACTATATACGAATATTATCCCACATACACGTAGCACATAGATAGTTTGGGATCTATTCATCAAATTTGTCCACTATTTTATAATTTTATTTCCTAAAATCTCCTAAAATAATATTTAATACTGTGTTTAATTAGATCATTTAGCCCCAAATAGAACAACTATTTTAAAGATATACTCTCACGTGAATAGACGTTACTTTTCAATTACATAGAAAAACATTACAAAATAAGACATAAAACGCCTCCATGAAAGAAGACAAATACATATACTATTAAGTTTACTGAGAAAATATAAGCTTACATCTAGACAACATGATTAATAAAATATGTGGGTTATAAGTAGCACACATAAACAAAGATTGATTATTTACCGTAAGTGCTAATAATATTGCCTCGTGTAAATTTTTAACCTGTAAATTATAGGAAAATAACTTACGCATACACATTATAACCTCCATGGCGTGAGCTTACAAGATAGCTATCCTGACGGAGTGGCCACCACCGTTAGCAATGATAATGACAATTATATAAATATGTATGTATAAAACATTTGGTATTAGAGGTTGGTATGCTATGGTTTATTAATAGTGCCAGTATTTAAAATATTGCAAAGGTAACAACGTTTAAAATCTGAATAAACAGCAGTTGAAGATCTAACGTGCTACTCTCGTGTTTGACTAGAGGGCCAATGTTGGGGAGATTTAGGTTCGACTCTCGGTTGGATATACTTAGGGTGTTCTTCTTAAAAGGCTTTCCGCTCTCCCTTTACACAAATGCGTGTACACTTCCACTAAATATAACTCTACTAATCCCTAAAATCATTAGCCTAATTAGTACAAAAGTGTGTAGCCAGAATTGGTAGTAAGATACTGCGATAAAAAAAACCAGTTAAAAGGTATGTTCTTTATAACATGTAACAATAAGTAATGTATATTTATGTTATGAAAATGAAAACAAGAATAGTATAAACAGATTTAAGGCTGTTGTCTACCAAAGCGCAGAAGTTTCGATATTCAACAATATTTAAGAAGGCATTCATTATATTAAAATAAAATTAATTATAATTTGGAGGTGAACAGGGATTAAAATTCTTTATGTTTTACAAAAATTATAATAAAAATCACAAATGCTATAATAAAATGAGTGAAGTCAATTACGCAAGATTATGTTGATGACATTTTTTCTGTTTACAAACCACGTAACGATTTCAATGACAACGACCTCCAGAAAAACATTGACAGAATACACCAGAATATTAAAGTCACAAGTACCTTCATCTTCTACTCATTCTGTAGCCCATAATCCAGAATATTTTCAAAACATGATTCAACTGTTGATAACCATTCCGACTGATAAGAACGATTACCTTGAAGAGCTAAAAACAACAGTTACAGTACAAACATGATAAAAACAACCTTTAAGACGTGCTCATTCCAAGGAACTTAAAAAACAACACCTCTCCAAGCTCGGTAATAACAAACCATGAGGTAAAGCATTGGATAACGTTTAACTTTATATGAAAAGAACCCTACGATAATATATCTATTTAAAAAAAATAATTGTAGTTATACATAGCCTATAGAACCAGCAATAAATTAAACATGTGTTAAATAATTATAATCTAGACACAACTAAATCACATGATGAATACTGTGCGTACAGATTAAAATGTAAATGTGGTGCAACGAACAATTCATTCTCTTTAACATTTACGATTTTACATTTACACTCACCAAAAGTCTAAGCTCGCTGCTCGCTTAGAAAAAAAGCTCAACATCTGTCCCAATCTATGATTTATACCATGGTAATAATAAAACTTTCGATAAGGAACTGAAATATGATATTTGGGAAAAGCTCCATATTTATTTTGACAGAAATAAACCATTAAATAATAACGTCAACGAACAACTTCCAATTTATTTTCCATTCGCTAAGCATCCACTTTAATACTTCCACCGCATAACAACCCCCCTCCATCCTATATAAAGCACAATTTCTCCTCCTTCCAACTTCCCCTTGCCTATCCAAACATAATTTTAATTCCATCATCAGTTGTGTTTTATAGCGCGTACGAATCACACCACTCCACTTTTCAAGGCTGATTATATTACTTTAGACACTTATGTAGTTTAATGTTCTTAATTTCACAACATTTTCACCTCCGTTTACTTCCAGGCTGATAATGGCATGAGATGTTAAAAGATAATCGATGAGATATATATATGAAGACACGGCGGACAAAATAATTAGCCTAACCATAATACTTCATTTATATATTTTTTAAATTTGTATAAGCTTTATAAAAACTAATAGTTTAGATTTTATTAAATGTTACATAGTAGCAATTAAAACTTTATAAACATGTTATACAAATTTTGAATATTTACTCTTTTTATTATTGAAGACAACTGTATGTTCATGATTTTAACTGCAAATTATATTGTTTTTATATGTTTTTATCAGTTGACTTCACTCAATTTATTATTACATTTTTGGCTTTTAATATCTGATTAGTGTCAAACATCAAGAATTGAACAGTGGCTTAGGAAAATAATTAAAATATACTATAACAGGGATGGAAATCCTTACATTTTAATTTTTATGGTTATTTTTGGTGTGTTCACGTGAAATGTGGTAACTCTGAGCTTGAGGTAAATAATTGTTAGACACGTATATAAATTATTATTATTATTATTATTATTAAGGTTTTGAGGCCCATCGACACATTGAGGTCATTAGGGCCTTGAAATATATTAAAACCTAGTGTAATCCCCATAGGGGAGAAACGTAGTAATTTTCCTGCAGAATATACAGGACAAAATACACAAAATAATAAATAATATAAATAAAAGATAGAGAGATAAAATACCCATTTAAGACACTCCATACGTATATAAAGCTTTCCACAAACAAAAAAACAATTTTAATAATATCACAACAGGGAGTTATATATTATCGAGGATTATTTGAGTGGTCTTGAATTTTTACAAGTATTACCTATCCACTTCGGTGTTCAAATGGTAAAACACCCACGGAATTACTCTCACAATATACTTTACCCCCGATAATGGCGAGTTCGGGTTTTGAGCTTAGTCGGATATAATAAGAGTGTATTATTATTATTATTATTATTAAGGTTTTGAGGCCCATCGACACATTGAGGTCATTAGGGCCTTGAAATATATTAAAACCTAGTGTAATCCCCATAGGGGAGAAACGTAGTAATTTTCCTGCAGAATATACAGGACAAAATACACAAAATAATAAATAATATAAATAAAAGATAGAGAGATAAAATACCCATTTAAGACACTCCATACGTATATAAAGCTTTCCACAAACAAAAAAACAATTTTAATAATATCACAACAGGGAGTTATATATTATCGAGGATTATTTGAGTGGTCTTGAATTTTTACAAGTATTACCTATCCACTTCGGTGTTCAAATGGTAAAACACCCACGGAATTACTCTCACAATATACTTTACCCCCGATAATGGCGAGTTCGGGTTTTGAGCTTAGTCGGATATAATAAGAGTGTTTTTTTTTTCTTAATGGTTCTCCACTTTTCTTTCATACAAATGTGGGCACATCTCTTTTTAATTCAACCATTCTAATCCCTTTTACATTATAGTAATTTATTGGTGCCATATGTGTATAATCCTAATGGTTAGTAAGACCCAGGGCTAAAATCTACTTCAGTGTAGAAATATTATTTTATAGGTTGTTATAAAATGCAGCCGTACGTAAAATGACTTGGTTGAAGCCCCCCGTGGACCAAATTATTTCCTATTCCCATACTTGAGTGTCCAGCTGTTGTAGACTCTCTAACCACGCAGCTATAAATAGTCTCAACCCTTTAATAAACTGTATTACCATCACCCAGCTATTGTTTTATTTTCCCCTTTCACCCTGGTACAGAGCGTTCGTTGATAGTATAGAAACATATTATATTGTATGAATATACAAGAGTAATGAAGTGGTCATGAGGTAAAACCAATTAGGCTCCTCCACAGGCAAACCAATTATTATATTGACCCACAACAACCGCTCACTGAAATGTCAACAACGACCTACTATTGGTCGGTTTATTTATGTGTTTGTTGGCAAAGAGGGTGGGCGAGGTGAAGGGGGAGTAATTCTGTACTTTGACATTGTAGGCCATTCGCTATGGATTATTTTATTCTCATCGCTTTTATAGCGAGCTGGGTGAAGGTAAGAGGGGTAGGTGGAGGGAGTATTGAGGTTGACATATAAAATTAGAATCTATTTTGAAGTTAATACAGAGGGGTTCTCAAACAAAGGATTTCAAGCCATGCTATAGTCTCGACGTGGTACGAGGACAGTCTTAAAACATTTAATAAACAATTGCTATCACATTTGGACCAAAATACCTATTCCATTTTAGGGAGGCGCGTGGACTAAACGTAAAGCTTATCGCATCTTTTTGTCGATTACAAACAAATTGAGGTTTAAATTTTGTCTGGGTGGAAAGGTAAGTTTTTTATTAAACTGGTTTCCCAATATTTTTTTATTAATACATCTTATTACCCGTTCCGGTTATACCCTTTTGTACTAATTACGCTTGTGGTTTTAGCGATTAGGCAGGCTATATTTAGAGGAAGTGTAGCAGAACTCGCGTGGAAGGAGAGTGGAAAACCATTTAGGAAAATCCACTCTCAGTACACCCAACTGAGTTTCTATACATCGATCTCCCCGTCATAGGCAGTCTAGTCTACTGCGAGAGTAGTGTACTAGACCATGCGGCCACCGAAGCGGGTGTTTCCCCTGTTTTGTCCATATAAATGTGGGTGCATAGCTTTCCTTATCCCAACCTTATTAGCAGATATGTTTAAGGTGTATTAAAGTGTGGTGGAAAAAACTACGATTTTATAAATTTACTATCATTGATATTGGCAGTCGAGGAACATATTATTTTTACGTTTAGCAGCAAGGCTATAAGCAACACTCTCTTAATCCTGTATGCTTAGCTTATATAGATGTTATCAACCATCAGTAAGGTACTCAAGTCTAGGCTTAGGTTGGGTTAGAGATTTCCACCAGCTCCATATCTTCATAGTAAATATCATCACGTCATCTAATTGCAATCTGGACGTGTAAACAACCTCCGAGCTATATTCTGGGGAAAGTTTTGTGCTCACAGAGTGGCTAAAAGTCTACATAGACGGCGACTGAACTAGATACATCATCTCTCACGGTCATGTATACCATATGCATAACAAAACTCATTATACTCCGAGATTTTCTCAGTTGCTTTATCGTGGTATAATATATGTTAACTATGCTAGAATTATGCAAATTAAGTCTGCTATCATTCAGGATAAACGAAGTGTACAGTTCAACATTCATTTGATGGCAGATATAAAAGTTATTAAATATATTTTCTCGTATTCATATGTCAAATCATCTTATCTTAAGTTGTTACTTTAATAGATATTATTCATACATAGCACTAGTAATATATTTAAACTCCCTTGTGTAATATGCATTTTTGTTTAAACAGTTTTAGGTTTATTTAACTTAATTTTTTTTTGAGTAAAGATTCTGTGCTGTGTCTTTATATATGTCCTTGTTATGAGCATTTAATTGATTAGACATAAGAAAGTAAGAATTTAGTGGAAATGTTCCCGTATTTGTATGTAGGTAGAGTGGGAGAATACTAAAGAAAGAAACCTCACAGTACACCCGACTAGGATTGTATTCCTCTTTCACCTGTTATTATTATTAGCACCGCGTCTTACTACCCGTTCGGGTTATACGCTAATGTGTAATGGTAGGGTGATTGTAAGATGAAATGAAGGACCTACAGTTTAACGTGGAATCCGAACCACGGTGGAGGCCTGGCATTCCTTTCACCTGTTACTTACTGACAAATAAGATCATACGAAGCTTACGTCAATGCCTGAGTACAGATTACACACGACTTAAAATCCAACAAAACATAACGCCTGGTCAACACTTGTATCATATCCTCGTATCATTGACCCATCGCTATCAGGACTAAAGAATGCGACGATACACACGGATATGGTTGAAATCAAATTTCGGCTGATCCGATTCTTGTTCCATCACGATCAATAATGCGACCCGTAACGCCACGTGACAGTATTTGATTTGGAACACGTCCATGATGGTCGTATTCTTATCCCGTAGCTTCCTTGGATGCGACGGTGAAATACCGACTAGAAGCGAGACAAAGGGATCTTATATGCGTATCGCTTTCATGAACGTGTCATGGATAAGGGTCCAGCCAGACTAACAAGCACGCGAGCGACTGAGTGGCCAGGCTGACGAGTGAGCGACTGCGTGGCCAGACTGACGAGTGAGCGACTGCTTGGTTAAACTGACGAGCGAGCGACTGCGTGGCCAGACTGACGAGTGAGCGACTGCTTGGTTAAACTGACGAGCGAGTGATTGTGTGGCCAGACTGACGAGCAAGTGACTGCGTGGCCAGACTGACGAGTGAGTGACTGCTTGGTTAAACTGACGAGCGAGCGATTGTGTGGCCAGACTGACGAGCAAGTGACTGCGTGGCCAGACTGACGAGTGAGTGACTACGTGGCCAGACTGATGAGCAAGCGAATGACTGCGTGGCCAGGCTGACGAGTGAGCGACTGCGTGGCCAAACTGACGAGTGAGCGACTGCGTGGTTAAACTGACGAGCGAGCGATTGTGTGGCCAGACTGACGAGCAAGTGACTGCGTGGCCAGACATACGAGTGAGTGACTGCGTGGCCAGACTGTCGAGTGAGTAACTGCGTAGCCAGACTGACGAGCGAGCGACTGCGTGACTGGACTGACGAGCGAGCGACTGCGTGGCCAGTCTGACGAATGATTGACTGTGTGGCGAGACCGACGAGTGAGTGAATGCGTGGCCAGGCTGACGAGCGAGCAACTGCGTGGCCAGTCTGACCGAGCTAGCGACTGCGTGGCCAGACTGACGAGCAAGCGAGCGACTGCGTGGTAAGACTGACGAGCGAGCAACTGCATGGTTAAATTGACGAGCGAGCGAAGGCGTGGCCAGACTGACGAGCAAGTAACTGCGTAGCCAGACAGACGAGCGAGCGACTGCGTGACTGGACTGACGAGCGAGCGACTTCGTGGCCCGTCTGACGAGTGATTGACTGTGTGACCAGACTGACGAGTGAGTGATTGACTGCGTGGCCAGACTGACGAGTGAGTGACTGCGTCGACCGACTGACGATCAAGCGACTGCGTGGACAAACTGATGAGCGAGCGACTGAGTGGCCAGGCTGACGAGCGAGCGATTGCGTGGCCAGACTTACGAGCATGCACGTGGTTAGCAGACTGATCCTAGTTTATTTGTGAAAATGTATCTATCAAAGACACTTCATGCATCTCTGCTCCTCGAAAATTCTCACAACAAATATTGCATGTTAAAAAAAAATTAGGAATGGTGATTTTTATTGGTAAAGGCCTACTTTGATTATAATATTGAAGTATTAACATATAGGCCTACAAATTTATTATGTTCTTACCAATTAAATAGGCCGTCAGTATCAAGTGTGCTAAACCTATCAATATTAATAATAAAGTTTAATATTATGTCGAATTGAGAAGTTTTCTTAGCACGCAATGGATCAACATACAATACTATTGTCTAGAACCTGTAATCTAGATTGTTCCAGCTCAAGCGCTAACTTTAAAAATAGAACTAGTTCTATCTTTCAAGCGCGTCGGGCAGGTCGCTCGCCTGCTCACTCCAATCTGGCCACCTCTCAATACAACCAAATGTGTTCTATTTTATTTATTAGTGTTTGTGTGGACCTGGATTTAGAGAGATAATTTTACCAACAAAACACATACACACCAGAACAGGCATTTGGGAAATAGAAACAATCCAATTTCGGTGGTCCCATTGTGAAAAGCAGGGGTTTTCAACCCATAGCCCACGGGCCACATGAAGTTCACGCGAACACTTTTTTAAGCCCCACCGGCTCATGAAATATATAAAATTATTTCAAGAGATAAAATGACGAGTAAAGATTTATATTTTATATAATCTATTAATAAAATGCATACGTATTTTATTTGCGTATGCTACTTATTTCATAAAGGACTTTTTACAATTTACGTGAAGAAAGGTATTACGTGTTTATATAAATGTACTGTAATTCCTTTCAAGGTGGGCGGCATGTTGCGTCCTAGGTGATAAGACTGTTTGATGTCACCGCTAGGGGAAGACGTGGCAGCTGTGTCTGTTTATGAAAAGGAAGAAAGGCCTCTTGGATGAGTGGTGGACTAGGATGGTTGGAGATGCTGTGGCGTGATATAAAATAATATTGTGTACAGTTCATTAATAAATCAACAAAAAACAAAACTCTTGTGATTTAATTGCGTCAATTATTTTCAAAAAAATATTTATCGCACAAAATATTTAACTACTTATCATGAATAATCATAACACTAATTTTCTATCTATTTTTTTATCACCCGTTTTAGTGGTTGTATGATCTAAGTTGTTACTCTCACAATAAACTAGGTTGGACACGACACCACCTGGGACTTCAGACTCCATGGCTCTACAATTACATACACTCACCGAGCTCCAGAAGATATGTTAAATCTTTGTGTTTCAATTAAATTTAACTGTTTGACTTGTACCTTTGTTTTCAATAAAGGAATGGGCTTCGGCCCTGGTCTGCCTCTCGCTCCTCGGTGAGTCCTGTCGGACCTTCCGTGCTTATTTCCCGTCGCCTCAGAGGGTATATAAGCGTGGGAGACCTCCTCCTCAGGACTCAGTCGGAGAGCGGGAGGGACCCAAGAATGAGGAAATAGAGATTAAAACTTCAGCCAGTTTTACTGAGGGTGTTTTCCTTAAAATTAGGTTCTACTATCCCTCCACGGAAATACGGATTCACTATTTCTAAATTCAAACTTACTCATTCTTAACCCACTATCGCAAGTAGTCCACGTGCAGTTAGATGAAATATTGTGTTAAATGTATTCATTTTCTCTTAGTTAAAGTGACAAAACAGGCCTTCAACTTGGGTAGTACAGTGTATAACCCAAATAGGCAGTACGATGTGATGCTAAATATAAACTTGGAAGTATACGTTATAAAAGAAAGCTAACTCTTGTACTACAGATTGTATAAGAAAGGCGAAGCTTATAAGATGGAAATAATCGTGAGTTATGGACGTAGCCACATCAAGTTTCATATTCCTCAACTAAAAAGTGACACCTGACACAGGAATCAAACTCAGAACCTTAAATCAAGGGTCCAGGGTTCAATTCCCTGCTCAAGGTGTCAGTTTTAGATGTACGAATATACAGAGTGTTTCTAAACTCTCTGTTCAAATCTCAACCATAGCATCTGTGGGCAGAAATAAATCTACTGTATATAGTAAAAAAAATCTCCGGAAAAATTCATCTTGTATTACTAAATGAAAGTTTAAGTTAAATGCAACAAGACCGGGAGTACGCAGCTGTAAGTACTTACGTGTACAACAGGTTGCATATCACTAGGCGGGAAGAAGTACCCAGCCACGAACAATGTGTCTGTCTTAAGGGTACGCGCGCTCCAAATATAACCGACGGATACTGTTGTAACCAAGTCGACACATGATATGCCCACCTAGTGATATGCAACTTGCTGTACACGTACGTACTTACAGCTGCGTACTCCCGGCGTTGATGCGTCCAACTTAAAATTTCATTTAGTAACACATGATGCTTTTTTCCGAACAATTTCTTATTAGGTTTTCTGTTTATTTCTTCCAACTCATGTTGTTGTTTAAGTTTGGGCAGAATTTGGAATTACTTTGCGTCTTTAATTTAATTTGTACGTAAAATTAAATTTTCTTTATTTAAGGAAAGATGAAGGTGCAATATTTTGGGCCTGAATATAGGAAAGTTGTAACCCTTTAATATGATAGTTGGAAAAATATCATTTGAAAATACATTTCATTAATTAGAAATTTTATTATTTTATTTTTCTGTTTGCAGCTTTTAACGTAATTGACCACCCCAAAAAATCAATATAATGGATTGACACCTGGCTTGCTGTTTAGAACGATTGAAAGCGTTTACCTAACTAGACTCGCTTCGTAAATATTCTGTCAGCTTGCCTTTGCATTTTTCCTACTAGCCTCCTTGGATAATATTCATGAACATGTATCAATATTTTGATATTTGAATTTCGCATAACATTGTTGATTCCTTGCAAATAAAATTGTTTAATCATATTGAGGGGCTAGCTATGAAAGACACACTTTTGCAATAAATTCACCAATTTGAAGAAAAGTTAAAAAAAAAATTAATTTGTAATTTTAATAATGGTATTAATTCAGTTTTTCATTTATTTAAGGTATTTAACGTGTTTATTTTTTTAACCAATTATTTATATCAGCACACGGATTATAAACTAATTTAAATATAGAACAAACACAACATCCAGTCCCCGGCCATTAATTCATCACTATGAAAGGGGAAACCCACATTTCACTAATAACAAAAAATTTCGACCATGCTAGTAATCAAACCCAAAACCCTTATCTCAGTCAACAGACACGATACTAACTGAAATAGGGTGCTAAACTAATAATGTTATCAATGTCTTAAATTACCAGGTAGGGATAAGTAAGGTAGAAAAGAGTAAGTGCCCTGGCCTGGAAAGGGAATAGAAAACCACAATAATGAATCAAATGTGTAACACTAATTTAATAATTAATATTCATGGATAATATTCGAACACCGAAATCTCCATTGTTGGAAATCATACCAAATAATATAAGTTGATTCCAAACTAGACTAATTTAATTAAGAAGGTTAAATATGATTATAAATATGAATTTATTGCGAATGCGTTTAAAATAGAGGTTTCTTACTAATTCGTGTAGATAATAACCGATGGTGATTGGTGATCAAACGATTGTAAGTCGTCAATTAATAAAAAGTTTTTAATACACACTCAGTTATCTTTGTCTATTCTGTTTATTTTCAGATCTCCTGATTCATTCCACAAGCGAGGGACCATTTTTCAAACTTGGACAGTTCTACAACAGTTGTCTTAATATGAGAGAAAAACGAGCAGCTACAGCCCCTAGTAAGTAGGAATGGAAGTTTCAAGTTTGTTTAATTATCGTTATTAGCCCCTGGGAACTACCTGATACAGGTTTTCATCAACTTCTCTGCTCTTGATAAACCATTAATATCTCGTATATATATTCTTCTTCACACTGTATTTTACTTGTAACTTGAAGCAGTGAATAAAGATCTACACTTCACTAAATAATTACATACACACATACGAAGTCACGCCGTTTCCTTTCGAAGTAGGCAATAACGTGTGCATATAACTCAAAAAACAACTTCCTCTTAATCCATCCTCACTAATATTCTCCAAACTTTCCTATCCTTGCATATTCCCTTCGCTCCAACAACAACCATACACTGAGTCATATATGCTCTTTTATACTTAAAGCTCTTAATATTTCTCTTTTTCAAACAATAATTGACTCATATAATTATTGAAAACACATCTTTCTTTACATCAAGTTTTTACTTACTCGCTATCTTAGAGGTAGAGAAAGTATTGTGATCGTCAAAAAAATCGAACTCAAGATTTTGATGAATCTTGACGTTTCATGACCCCCCACTCCCCTCCCCCAATCCAAAAAAGTTGTTTTGGACATTCCGTTTGTCTGTCTGTCTGTCTGTCTTTACCTCCAACTAAGTCATAACTATTTTACCGATTGGTTTAAAATTTGGTATCCAGGGTTTTCATAGGGCTACCCCGACTCTGACGATTTGGAATTAAAATTCGTATCTAGGTGTTGATTAAGATTATAAATAAACGGGCTATTTTCATTTTACCATGAAAATGAATTTTAGGGTACTTTAAAAAAGCATTAACTTCCGTATCTCCGCAACTATTTGAGATACTAAATAACTCATCATTGCAAAATTGTAGTACTATTAAAAATTAATAACTTTTAAATGAAATTTATTTTTATAAATCCAACAGTTTCTGAGATATTGGCAAATGTATTAATACAATGTTGTGAGCTTTAGTTGTAAAAATATACTACTTAAGTTTTAACGCAATAATTCTCCAATGCCATAGAGTAATTAAATATGTATCTCAAAAAGTTTATGTGGTTTTTCCTTAAACCTCTTATGAGAAACGTTTGTACAACACTAATCTATATCAATTTTTGACTCAATAATCAATATTTACATTTTTTATTGGTCAAAATTTGTAAACGAGGAATTTAATAGCAATCGGATAGCATGAAGATTTGTAACACCTAATAAAGGTTGAAAATTTTAACGGGAAGTTGAAATTTTAATACGAAGTGTTGACCCTTGGGGACTCAACATTGATTTTTTTTTATCGGTCTAAACATTCAAATGAGGACATTAATTCTTTAAAATAAAATTATAAAATTTAAAACCGTGTCTCAAAAAGAAGTCTTACATAAATATAGTACAATTTATGCTTGGATTTGCTAGTGTATATTATTTAGTTTCACATATATTACGAGTTTTGAGTAACTATCTCCATTTTAAAACAATAGAGCGAGAAAGTCCTTGCTTAGTTCCATACAATTTATTTTTTCTGATGATGGTGTTTGTCACGGAAATATGTCGATAGAACACTTTAATACAAAGAAGCTAAAAAAAATAGATTTAAATTTAAAAATATTATTTCATTACATATTAATCAATTTTATTTTGTCAACTTAAATATAAATGAACAATGTTTTATACCATTTGAATGGCATTATCTACCTTTCGAATGCCCATGACTAGCTAACATAATTATACTAGCCATTTTTTTCATCATTACAAGTTGTAACGTGACACTGTATCATTTTATAAACCTGTAATTTTAATATTATAATTTACATGTTTTTACATGACTGGTGTTCTGAGCCTTGGCTTTATTTTTAGTTATATCTTTTATTAAATAATCACTTATATTTTATCTATATAAGCCCACAATTAAAATCTTTTTATTTAAATTATTTTATTCACTCCTTACTCAACCACAAGCATTTTTTTCTAAATTGCTAAATTTCAAAATCCTTAAGATTTCCTATTAACCCAATATACGAGTGTCATGGGTATCTGAGTTCAATTTTTAATTTCCTGGTGCAGCTAAAAGTTGAACTTGTTAAATCGAGAATTGCCTTTTCAAAGCAATAAATCAATAGTTTGGGGGAAAAGGTTTTGATTCTATGCTAGAATGAAGTATGGATGTAGTCTTGGGCTTATATTCCAATAATAATAATAATAATAATAGCTGTGTTTTTATAAACTACTGCTTGAAATCCCTTGTTTTTTTATCAACCAAATATATGTGCAAGTTTTTATCTTTATCCAGTGTAGTGGGCACGCAGACAAAGGTGTACGTTTGGTATTGTCTAACTTCCCAGTGACAAGAAGTTCCTGGTTTGAATCCCGTTCATGTTTACTGAGTTTTTACCCTCTCACCTCGATAATACGGATTCACTTTCTATACTATTTTCAAAACAACGGAGCCATGTTTGAATGTTTGTTTTGACTTACATAACTCGAGTGGACGCGTGCGCTAAAATCACTGGCTTAGCATCTATGAAGGTTGCAGGGAAATGCTGACAATTCATAACAATAATTGAACTATTTGATCAGGAAAGGGGTCATAGTGTGGTATAAAAGACGTCACAATTTTATCGATATCTCATATTATCTCTTAATAACTACTATTAAACCAAAAATCGTGAACCTACATATTATTTCGAACCAATACAATTACCTTTCCTTTGACCTTATCCCTACCCAAGTCACGTCAAACTCCCGAGGGGGTAGGTCATGACATTATACTTTCGTCATACCTTCTCTACTAGAGTTAATTGGGAATAAACAATTTGGTCATCCAAGCGAATAGTCTATAGATTAAAATATAAAATCCAGCATTCATTAATTTTAATCATATTAAATTATGATGGGTATAGGATAGACTAAACTGCCTATGACAGGTAGATTGGCGTTCGAATCCCATTTGGGTGTACTTAGAGTGGTTTTCTCTAAATTATTTTTACTCTCCCTCCAATAAAGTGCATGCACACTTTTTAAATTCAACCTTACTCATCAGTAACTCATTAGCCTAATTAGTACATAATAAAATGGCCTGAAAAGGTATTAAGACTGGGTGCTAAATATATATGTATAAATTATTAAATTGAGCTCATTCGTGACGGCAAGAAAACAAAATTACTTTTGTTAAACAAAAAAATATATATATTTGTTTCTTTTGGGAGCCAATGACAGACGTAGTTATTTCAGCGATTATATTTTTTCACCGCAGTGTTCGCCCTGCTGGATGATTTAGGAGGGTACTTGTCGCCAGGCTCATCCCTACCCTCTGACAACACCGCCTTGGTGACCCAGCTGCTCCTGGTGAATGGGGCACCCCTATTTGACCTGTACATGGATAGAGATCTGACCAATAGGAGTGTCCTGGCTGTGTATATGGACCTTCCAAGAAGATACGGACACACCACGAGACTTCTGCATCGCCCGCGCCCTGATCTCGTGAGTAGACAAAATTGTCCAGTTTTCAGATTAAACTATATAATAATATGTTTTTACATCCATTACACGAGTTTTTTTACTCAAGTCATATATATTTCCCACCGAGGACCGAGGACCGAGGATTGAACCTCTGACTCCAGCACACAAGTCTGACACCTTACCCCTAGATCACCAGTTCACCGTAGGTGAAAGTAAGTATTAAGAGTCCAGACTTAACATACTGAAAGTGTTATTTTCCTAAACTGATTCCAACTCTTCCTCCATGAAAACACCAAAAATCTTCCTTTAAATTGTACCTTTCTCATCCCTACAACTTTGTTGTAGATAATAAAATAATATCCATTTCGGTTTACGCATGGTCTAAGGCATCATTATCGCAATATACAGGATTGCTGATGACGGGGAGATCGTGGTTTGATCCCTGTCGGGTGTACTGAGCTTGATTTTCCAAAATGGTTTCCTACTCTCTCCGTGTGAATGAGGATATATTT
Source organism: Timema poppense (assembly GCA_902141375.1). NCBI lineage: Eukaryota > Metazoa > Arthropoda > Insecta > Phasmatodea > Timematidae > Timema > Timema poppense. The sequence goes on along the minus strand of CABFOV010002308.1, from coordinate 20,628 downwards.
CCTTTAAATTCAACCTTCCTCATTCCTAACCCATAAGTATAATTATTAAATAAGTATATAGCCAGAACGGGTAGTAAGACGAAATGATAAACAAAATATGCGTATAGCTGGACAGTGAGACTATGTGGAAAATAAATTATCAACTGTAACATTCAGCGACATGAGTGTACAAATAAAATAAATTAAACTTACCCCATCATACTGCAGCTGATGTCAACAAGGAACACTAACGCGAGTTGATATCAAAACACACCTACTCAGCCGCACGTTGGATGTAATACTGAACCCCGATTGTGTATTAGATTTGTACCAAAGGTCTTAGTGACAAAGATATTTTTGTGAAGATGTTCTACTCACCCCTAGTTTAAGAGGAGCTTTGGACTTAAAAGAACATTATCGATGTATATTCTCATGCGCGTGTGTGGTTCACGAATGTTCCATGTGT
>CABFOV010002308.1:0-19420 GCA_902141375.1 Timema poppense | reverse complement strand
TCTATTTTCTTGTAACACATGAACTCGTAACTAATTTTCTAGATATTGTTTTTTAAGTGATCAATGCCATTTTACAGTATTGGGTTAATCTATGATAATGGAGATTTTTCTAAAATATTAAAATTTGTTTAATAATAAAAATCATGCTGGTTTTCCCTAAATATATTCATATATATATATATATATATATATATATTGCTTGCATACGCTAATGTTGTCTCAAATATTTGGTAAATGTCAATTTTGTCATATTATATTAATTATATATATTTTTCAAAGGATTGATTGCCTGTTAAATAAATACCAATTTGAAAACATTTACTATTCTTATGCATAACTTTAATCCACCATATCCTAGGTATTTTATTTTATGTGTGTTATTGATTGAGTCTTTATTCTGGTGTACCTTTTTTTTAGGGATTAATCTTCGTTCTTGTAACTATCTATGGAGATAGACCGTTTTCTTATTGAACTCCGCAACGGGTGGGAGTTGTGGGGTCTGAGTCTTGAATGTTTGTCCACAGACAATCAAAGCAAAGAACTCCAAGCACTCGCTCCTATTGCCATTTTTTGCCCCGTTATATCTTTGTTATATTTGGACCTCCTGTATTCCCCTTAATCTTGTTAAAGGTGGTTCATAACTTTGTTTAAGAGGTAAAGGGGCTATATTTGTAGGAAGGGCACATGTATTAGCTTGGAGAGAGGATGAGGAAAACGCAGTGATAAGCTCATATGTGTAAAACTAGAATAGGAATATATGCTTCCTTCTGAGTTCTCCCATCAAATGTAAAATCAGTCTATGACCATTTAAACGGCGTTACCATTGGTGTGGTGGGAACCACACCTATTTTTAATATAATCAAAATTGTGTATATTTTGACTTTATTCTTGAATTCTATATTCAAATTAGAATTAATTCAAAGTAGTATTTCAAATTCCAATGAGATTACATATTCAGTCCTCATGTTGTGGAAAATTAAGCATATTTGAATTAATTTGGAGTTCACTAATCTAGGTTTTATATTTCTAAAGTGAATAAATTAACGGCCGGGGGTTGGATGTTGTATCTGTTCTAGTTTTAAGTAGAGTAATTAGTACATAGGCGTATAACACGAATGGGTAGTAAGACGTGGTGCTAATTAAAAAAAACTACTCGCTGAGTTTTCGTCGTAAGATTCGGAGGGGGAAGGGGCCTCACGCCCCCCCACCCTCTGGATACGCCCCTGTCATCAGCTGTCTAGTATATCGAGAGAGTGACATCCTAGACCACGCGCCCACCAAAGTGGATATCATGCTTATTAATTTTTCATTAGTTCTATTTATAAATAGTTTTCTTTTAATTGTAAAAAATAATCCTAAAACTGAATACAGGCAATTATATATTGAGATATACCCCTCAAAACCAAATCAATGCAATGTTTCTGCTAAAAGCGGGTGTGCATCTAATTTATAAAGAGTTTTATTTAATGAACTGCCCTCGTTGGTGTGGTCACATGATTTAAGGGGTGAAGCTTGCAATAACCTGGTGATCAAGGTTCAAATCCCGGTAGGGTCCACTGAGTGGTAATTTTCCAAAATTTTATTTATCATGGTGTTATTTTTTCTTTCTGCTCGTGCTGATGTAGACGCACTCCTCCTATTCCTTGTATCATGCCATTGTGCTGGGTGTAGTCTGTTGCTATATTTGATGAGCGGTGCTGTATCTCTGATAAACTTTATGTTGCAGGATCTGACAGAATCTAGTTACGTCAAGTGGCAGTCAAGTCTACCTAGGACAGGAGATAGCAGACACAGGAGGGGTAGCAGTAAAGAGAGCAGAGCCTACACATACATGAAGGTCTTTGTTCACAGTTTTCAAATAATTTGTATTCATGATCTTTAGGGTCGCGTCACACTTTCGGTGTGGCTGGTAACTGTCATCAAGTATCTGATTGGAATTCACAGTTTGTTAAAATAAAACCACTAAACTAAAGCGTTATTATTTATATCGATATCTTCTTTTAAGCAGATAGATAAACTTTGTGGATTTAAAGTCTTGTTTTATTTGTTACTATAGAGAGTAAAGTAAACTTAAGAAAATAAATAAACCTATTAATAATAGACTATTAATTGTTTTAATTATTATAAAAATGACACTTGTATACATGAATCAAATCCAGAAATTTTGGCTTAGCGCACTAATGCTCTACCACTGTGCTATCTTGGGTTCGATCAACATGTCCAGGTGTGAATTTTAAAGTAATTAAATTAATTTAATCTTGGTCTCCTTGACAAGGACATTCCCGGAATTATAATGATTTACAACTTGTGTGTTGATATTCATTAAACATATTACGCTTTGGTCGATATTATTATTTGTTTAGTTAACAATTACATTATTTGGGTATCATCTTAAGTTTATAATACATTCAGAGAACAAATAGATTCAATAAGTCCCTAATTTATGAATTAAAACTCAATATATTGTTGGTTGAGAAGTGTTACTCCCATCACGTTCCAAACTTCCAAAGTGGGGCTATTCGTTAGAGATAGAAGCAGTGCCAGATCTAAATAGTAAAACGTTCAATCAAATATAATGTATTAAAAAATCTACCCTACCACATATACCCGATATCCACTTCAATTTTGTCGGATTTATTTTAAAAGTATAAAAAGTTTTATGCTACCTGATATCTGCCTCAAATGTGGTTTCAGCCTTAGAACCAATACATTCTAGTGTTAAAATTTATTTAATCTTCCTTTAATATAGAGATAAAAAGGGTATATTTAATGGAATCTGTCAGAATTCCTCTCTCAACAAAAGATTGTTAGACTGTCATGAAATAAATTCCCAGAATACCAGACTATAATAAATCTTTTTTTTTAGCACCATGTCTTGATAACCTTCCGGGTTATACGCTCATGTACTAATACATTTTTGATTATAGGGTTTAAGAAGGCTATATTTAGAGGAAGTGTAACCATATTTGGGTCAATGGAGAGTATATTACCATTTTGGAAAATTACCCTCAGTAAACCCAACCAAGATTCGAGCCTTGATCTTCCCGTCATTGGCAGTCAATACTACTTACTGAAAGAGTAACGCGATAGAGCATACGGCCACCGAAGCGGGTAAATCTATTTTGCTTGAGACATTTAGTTGTCCATGTGTGTGTGTATATATATATATATGCTCTCCAACTCATCTTCAAATGTTGTGTTTTGGGTCCCAAAGGAATTAACAATTTAATCTTCACATGCGATTTTAATTTAGACGTATTTTCATCAAATGCGTGTAAGAAATAAAATTGTTTTTCAATTATTTCGCCATATGAATGCTGTAAGTATATTTATTCTTATTTTTATCATTCCTCATCCTGTTTCTCTATATTAGCATGTTTATAAATGAATTTTGTTGTCACCCACTTCAGTGACAACGTGGTCTAATGCGTTTACCTAGAAGTAAATTAGACTGCCAATGAAGGGGGAAATCCAGGTTTTAATCTTGGTCAGGTGAATCGAGGTTTTTTTTAAAATTAGTTTTCCACTATTACTTCACTAAAATGTGGATACACTTCCTCTAAATATAACTCCTCTCATCCCTTGTATCATTATCGTAATTAGTAAACAAGCTTATAGCCCGAACGGGTAGTAAGACGTAAGAAAAAAATTCTACTGTATGCTGATCAGTTATTGCTATGTTGTATTTATCTGAAATGTAATTTTACTATAATAATATTCCCCTCTTAGGAACTCAAATACTTTTGTCACTGTATGAGTGGAGGGAGACGTTAGTGTACTTGCGTTGAAGAGATTTAATAAAGAATGTTAATATTTTAATTTAATTAAGGTATTTAACGTGCACTTTCTGAACAGACTGATTATATCAGCACACTACTTATGAATTAACTAGAATCTATAACAGACACAACATCCAGCCCCCGGCCGTTAAATTCATCACTGTGAAAGGGGAAGTCTAAATTTCACCAATCATGAATTTTTCGGCAATGACAGGAATCGTACCCGGGACCCTTAGTTTTGTACTCCATCAAAGAAGAAACTCAAAAAAGTAGTAGGGAGTTTTATATTCATCTTTCCCCATTTTTATTGTGTTTTTTCTCTCGGTCATATTTTAAGGCAGATTTCCACACCTCCTTTGAATATTCTGCCTTAAAATATTATTGGAGAATTACCCTGGAGATGGGACGACTCCTGGAGCCTCTTTCATAAAGGTCTTACTCTAATATTATTAGCAATAAATAAATAATATTTGTTAATATTATTGGTTTTCTGTTTACTAAAAATATTGGCAAATACTATTAGTGATTAAAAAATTAATTCATAATTTGGAGCTGTTCACTAATAACTATTAATATTTGCCGGTATTTTTATGAACCAGAATACTTATAATATTAATCAATATCATTATTTTATTTCTAATAATATTAGAGTAAAACCTTTATGAAACAGGGTCCGGGATAGATCAGTGGTTAGAGAATTGATGTATTAATGCAAATGTCCTCGGTTCGAGTCCCGTGTCCATGCGTAATTTCTTAATTTTACGAATAGTTTATTAGAGCTATTTTATAGGTATTAATAATATATGGGTCGATGAAATGGGATTGAAGCAGATCACATGACTTGACGTATGAATATATAAAACTGTTTAAGTAACTTTTATAACTATCAAACAACTTTTTTCCTGTCTGAATCTGACAGCAAACAAGGCCGTCGTAAGAGCGTGTTGAAAACCCACGCTAGAAACAGCAACCCCTTCCCCTAAACATAGGTTAACATTTTCAAAAAACTAATTTGTCTTTATACACAACATATTCACCAACATGCTCCAAACAAGTTGTGTTACAATATAAACGTATTCACAACTCCCTGGTAATTCAATTGACTTTTGAAAGCCTTCAAATTATATTTTCAAGCAAATATGTGCAAGGTAAAAAAAAAAAAAGAATCTCGAACAAGATAGCTTATTAGAGTACATATATTTTGACTAAAATGTGTACAATGTACATTTCGTTTCTTTTTTATTTACATTGCTGCAAGGCCTGTGAAACAGATAAAAAGGGGTTAATTTCTTTTATGGGGAATGTATGCTTCATGGTTTTACCACCACTTTATATGTATTTTAGTTCTACGCTAGCTTTACATGTACAGAGTGGAGCTGATATAAATGGGATGAAAACCTACAAGTAATCTAAAAATATATGCAGATGGATTAGGTGGAATATAAGGGGACACGATAAAAATCCTGTGTGGTTTTAGTTTTTATGGCAACATATGTTTTTATTCAAAATAAATAAATTATTGCTCTAGTACAAACATAGAATCTAGCTTTATTCACATGGTGACCTCAAATTGTTTTGAATATTAATCAAGGGTGCTCTGGAATTTAATGAAAACTTCTTATCTTCATTTTAAAAAGTTTGTTAGATAATGCCACCATGCTCATGGCAGATATTCAGGAACTTTTATATCAACATCTTATAAAAATTAAACTTTACGTTTGTACTGGATCAATATATTTTTTTTATTTTGACAAAAAAAGTTTTTTTCGTAAAAAATGTAAAAACATTTTCCTTTACTCACGTTCTCTTCCATTCCACCTTAAATAGAAAAGTTATTATATTGGATAACTACGGTAATAATTGTATCAAAAAATCATATTCGTTAAATTGAAAAATTACATCTGTAAACGGGAATCGAACCCGGAATGATTTCCATTTCTAGGTATAGTTTTTTAATTTAATAAATATAAATATATTCAGCCAACAAGTGTCAGGAAAGGATGACTAGTATATATTGTAACCCCTCTACCCCCTCCAACTTTTACTCAAAACTACTGTACTAGCGCTTTTTAGGGATGAAATATGCAGCTAGTGTTTGAATTTAAATAAACCTTATTAACTTGTTTTATTTGAAAGCGTGTTATTTAGTATTTACATTCAAAAATGAGGACAAAATGTTGAACAGTATCAGAATGCATCAGGGATTACTAGAATAAATAAAAGCTTTATTCCCAAACGCCAATATACAAAGCTGGTTGGTTGTCCTAAAAACCGATATTATCAATTTGTTTATAGTGTTGTATCATCTCCAGGATAGAGCCGAAGAGAAGAGGCTGATGGAAATAGAGGAGCTACTACGTCACTTCCTGCCATTCAATATGCCATCAGAACTGAAGGCCAAGGAGGCCCACGGGATTCTTTTGTTCGCGTCCATGCTCAGCAAGGTGAGATTTCACCTCTCCTTCAAGAACGATGTGGTGGGAACATGGTTAGGACCTAATTTATAGCACTGAAGCTATCCCATCTAGAACCTTAATCTGACCTAATCCTAATCCTACCTGAGCTCGGGCTGTGGTTGGGCTGGGGTAGGGCGTGCGAGGGGAGAGATGGTTGCGCGTTGAGATTCCAGAAAGAAGGGGCACGACAACGTCGGTCTCATAAAATCGATTTCACTCTATCACCAAGAGCTCTTAAGGGTTCTAAAAAATATCTAGGATGTAGTTTCACCCTTTACTTTTAATTATTATGATATAGTGCTAGCACCAGTTATCAACTACACGTGTCCACAAATAGGCATTTTTATAGTCACTTTTATCAAAAATGAATTTCATATGGATAAAAAAATTAAAATGCAGATCAAAAATATAACATATTAGTTATTAACTAAGTTTGCATAGTTTACTTAAATATATTTATTACTTAATTATTAATTTATATTTAAATATAGCCATTTTCTTTGCACGTTACTTATATATACACACACACCTTTATTCCGAACAATTTTACGTGGTAAATTTTAATTATTTTATTTTAAGCAACAAATTATTCCAGTAGATATTAAAAACACAGTTCGACCAAAAGTTAAAATATGAAAAGAGAGCTGAGTCTCAATATAGTTAAAGTATAAGCCAAAGGTATCGGGTTCAATTTCCATGTCCAGATGTCGTTTTCTAATTAAATATAATAATTATTATTATTTATATGCCACTATAGCCATATTTAACAAAAAACATTAATAGCTTAGCTAATTATTATTATTAGCACCGCGTCTTACTACCCGTTCGGGCTACACGCACTTACGCTAGTGTGTAATGGTAGGGTGATTGTGAGATGAAATGGAGGACCTACAGTTTAACGTGGAATCCGAACAACAGTGGAGGCCTGGCATTCCACACATTCACAAGTTGTGATTAATACACGTTTAGCTAATTAATCCAGCAATATATTTAGATGAAACCCGTATCCCAATAGCCTAGTGGTTTGAATCTCAACCAGGTGTACTAAATATATATTCTCCTAAGCTGCTTCAATACCATCCTCCACACAAATTATATTACAGTTCCTCTCAATTTTACTGACTTCATTCTCACCCCATTAACTTAAGTGGATAGCCCAAACGTTTGTAATACTGTTATCATAATTTACATTTAACACTCATGTAATAAATAAATAATTGTTTTCTATGATCATTACTTAGCTTTCGACATTTCTTATGTTCTTAGTTTCCTATTTTTTCCCCCGAGTTATTGAGACTCGTCTACTCGAATCAAATAGCCAAAGCTATTATTTATGCTTTTAGTGACGATTACTCCATCTAGATATCATATTCTGAAAATTGAAAAATAACGCGTGGACATGGGAAGGTCCCGAGTTCGATCCCCATGTCCAGGTGTCATTTATCAATTTTCAGAAAATGTCATCTACTCCAGATAAACATATGGCAGAGAGTCATTCCCGCCTTAATTCCCACAAATCTCAGAGAACAAGGCTTACCAACGCGCATGCGTGAACCCATTATATTTAACTAATCTAAAGGTGCGTTTAGACGGGCCATATTTTACTGCAATATTTGCTGCAATTACGTAGCTGTGATGTGTCTGACAATATTGCAGCCATGTATCTAAATATCGCCGTATGACCCGGCAATGTAGCCGATATTTGTTGACTATAGCAGTTAGTTGTTCGGGTGTTGCCGGTGTTGTCCACCTCCATTGTAAATACTTTTGTCTGTCTCCCTCTCTGACAAGTAATTCTCTCTCACTCAGCGCTGCTCGACCCTTCATTCACTGAGCAGTTCACAGCTACTACACGTGCTTTTGTTTGTGTCGTGGTTTTATCGGTCATTGTGATCATAACAATGATTTATGCCAATTAAGTTCAATAAAAGCTAAAAAAAAAGTACTTTTTGGCACTCTTGTAAACATTTTGAACAGATAATTGTCCAGTATTAATTATTCCAGGGATAGATAATTCGGGCTCGCTTAGGACTTTGGAAATGCCCAATTATCAAATAAATCCAGGGTTAAATTGTTTGTTGTTTCCCGTTTGCTCAAAAAAGAACTTATCCACATATCTATTTTTTATTTATTTGCATAGTTATTAAACAGAATAAATGCTGCAGAAAAGAGTACAGTATCATCCATCTTGGCGAATCTGTCACGTATTGCCAGAGTCTGTCATCGTGTAAACATGCCATCATACGGCAATGTGTGGCTGCAAACATTGCTCAGAAATACTTGTCGGAAACATTGCACAGCCACAAGCTGCACTTGTATTGACGGCAATACTGCAGGGCCATATATTTGGGAAATATTTTCGGCAATGTGCAATTTTAATTGCCCGTCTAAACGCACCTTAAAGCACATGGCCCAGACTAGGCCATCTGTTTTTAAAGCTGGAGGACCGCGAAAGCTCAAATTCAAACTGGGCGAATAGCTTGCGCTATAATGTACTGGAAATTATGAAAAGCTTAAATTATCCACAAGATATTTTTTTTATTATTTAGCACCGCGTCTTACTACCCGTTCGGGTGATACGCTTTAAGTACTAATTACGCTAATGGATTAGGAATTTGGAAGGTTGAATTAGATAAATTGAACCCGCATTTTCGTTGTGTGAGAGTGAAAAACCATGTAGGAAAAACCACCCCTAGTTCACCCGACTCGAGATTCGAACCTCGATCTCCCCGTCCTCAGCAGTCGAGCTCAACACGACTAGCGCGTTTGCCAACTACGCCACCGAGGCGGGTTCCACAAAATAAAGGACAATAGTCTCTTAAGTTTACATAATATAATGTAAACGTTACAAGACGTGGATAGCCAAAGAAATAGACAAACGCTGGCCTGAAGAGAGGCTTGTGATTTTTATCTTTATTAACTCTATATACATCTTCTTATTTAGTCATGTATGAAACTAGCCACTATTACACGGGGCAACTTGCTGCGTGAAACTAGTTGACAGCTAGTTGACCGGTGCTTGCAGCTTCACAAATTGTTACGTGCAACTAGTTGCTGCAACCATTAGTGAGCGTCATATCGAGAAAATGGCGTCGAGGAATCTGGAACTACTTATTATTGCCTTGCTTATAAAAAAAAGAAGACGCAGGCCGATAATTATACATACGATGTTATATTCAAGACTGGATAAGGGTCTCTACTATACGTTATTTGAGTATCTGTGGACAGTAACAGATTTTTTAACTACTTTCGTATGTCTAAATCATCATTTGATGAATTGCTGACCAATATAAAAGAGGACTCGACACTCAAATGAGAGGGAGCATCCCAACAAAAGTTGCAGTTGTGCACGCAATTAGTTGCATAATGTAATAGATTTCATTTAAAACAAGGCCCCAGCTCGAGTGCGGACAACTAAAAGTTGACCACGCAGATTCACTGCATGTAAACTGTCTGCAACTAATTTCCGACCATAAAACTGAAGTTTCCTCGTGTAGTGGGCTTTCATTTAAGCTAACATTCTCGTCAACTATTTGCATGCAACAAGTTGTCTCGTGTAATAAGAGCTTTTTTTTAAGGTAATAGTTGGTGTAAATTCTATATAAAAGTAGGCACTCAAGTATTCTGGCTGCTACGTGGATATTATAAAATTATATATAAATCAATTTGATTTCCCAAAACATCACAAATAACACTTCCTTAAGAAAAATAGGATAATTAAAAAATATAGGTTGGACTGTTTATCTGGCTGTCTTCTGAACTATGCAATTTGTTCGAGAGTCAAGCTCTGGACACGTCGACGAAATTTGAAAATAATTACCTAATATAAATATTTTTTTTAGCATCGCGTCTTACTACCCGTTCAGGTTATACGCCATTTTCCCTCATAAAACCACAAATAATCCGCAAATTGACTAACCTGAATACGAGTTTACTGGAGCTTATTGTCTATAATAGTTAGTTGACAGTGATTATTATAGCTAAAACACTAAAAATGTTTGTCGATAAAGGTCTTATAGTAAAAATTACGATTTATCAGTTTCATATGAATAATTATTTATTTCCAAATGGTTTGTAGAAAGTGAATTTGAGTTTTTGTGTCTTAATTGGTCTATCTGTTATTCAATTTAAAATCAGCAATTGTAAAAATGCAAAGATATTACCATAGTAAATATGATAGTAAGATATAATTTAACTTTTTTCAAACAAAAATTAACAAAAAATGTGATATGTCATGTTAGTTATTTTGCCTAATAGAAAAAATTATCTTTTAACTAACAATAAAAATATGTCTTGTGGCAAATTGTTTTCAGAATCTAACTTTACGTTATTATTATTTTTCAATATTATAATATTGTTAATAACTTCAATTGTGTAAGTATAGAAACTTAAATGAGTGATATTTCAGTTGAGTAATAAGAAAAACTATATATACTTATATAAAAGTTTAGCTTTTGCAGTTTAAAATCAATTAACTTTGGAACAAACAAAAAACTCGTTTCATTGTTTCGAATGGGCATCTTGCAATATACAGCACTGCCGATGACGGCGATATTGGGGTTCGAACCATCATCGGATGCACTAAGGGTGGTTTATACCTAAATGGTCTACCACCCTTCCTCCACGTAAGTGCCAGTAAATATCTTCTAAATTCATATTTTTCCTCCTTTAATCTTAAGCGTAATGAGTTCGTATGCATGTGAAACCTATGGGGTATTATGACGAAGTGACACACACACAATAAAAAATAGTTTGGGGGAAATTTGCTATATTTAATTACATTTGAACGTTTATATTGGACGTATCTATATACATATATGGGAGTAGGCTCCACGTCTTACCACCCATCCCGGCTGTCCAAATATCGATACTAGTTGGTAGGTAAGGTAGGTAGGATATAATTTAGAAGATGTTTACTTACATTTGATTGGAAGGAAAGTGTATAGCGGTTTAGGACTATAACCATCTTCGTAAACCTAGTTGGGAGTTATTATTACTAGCACCGCGTCTTACTACCCGTTTGGGTTATACGCACTTACGCTAATGTGTAATGGTAGGATGATTGTGAGATGAAATGAAGGACCTACAGTTTAACGTGGAATCCGAACCACGGTGAAGGCCTGGCATTCCCCACATTAACAAGATGTCTTGTCAGAGGTGAAGGAAGGGTTTAGTAATCAGATAAATCTTTGCCGGGACCGGGGATTGAACCCCGGCCGCCAGCATAGAAGTATGACACCTTACCCCTAGACCGCCAGGACACTTAGCTGGGAGTTAAACTTACGAACCTCAAACTACCGGGATCCCTTTAACTGAATGCTTACTGATTATTTTTAAAATTGTATTAATTTTGTGTTGTAACCCGCTTAGAATATGGGTATCGTTGACATTGTAAATGTTAACGTTGTGATACTCATACAATGGTCACGTGGGAAAATGCACTAGCCTCGTTGTGTCTCATTTACCGATAGTGAGTAGTTTTAAGCTTAAGTCATGACCTATTGTAAAAATAATAATTCTAAACTGTATTCCGCTCTTTTTCTAATCAAACCCATATTCACTTCTTCTAAATTGTACCTTCCTCATTCCCACCCTGTTAGTGAAAATACGCCAATAGAATAGAAGTGAGACGTGGTGCACGGTATTTTTATTATTAAAATATTGTGTAATAATGGTAGATAAACAAGTTTTATATAATATAAACACATATTTTTTCTCTTAATATTTACTTGTTTTATCGAATTTGATTCTATCCATCCAAAGTGATTATTTTAGTATATAACTTTGACGTATGAATATATTACGAGAGTATTTTGTAACTGTCAGATTGTCATAAATGACAAATCCACTATATTTGACTCTTCCTATTTCCAGCTATTCCCTCGGGAGAAGGACATAATCAACAGATCTCAACAAACTGACGTGTACAAGACTTTCAACATCAGCCAACTTCAACAAACTTATGGATTTGTAAGTACTCTAAAGGCTCTCCTTGTTTGTTCTTTGAAATATGTTTACTCAGACTGATATACGATTGCAATTGTTATTTAATTATTATCGTGTGACCTGGTGGTCTATGGGTTAGGTGTTAGACTTTTGTGCTGGGGTTTGGAGCTCAATCCTCGGTCCAGGCACAGATTTATCCGATTGCCAAGCCCTTATTTCACCTCTGACAAGACGTGTATTAATCACAATTTGTGACTATGTAGAATGACAGGCTTCCACCGTGGTTCGGATCCCACGTTAAACTGTAGGTCCTCCATTTCATCTCACAATAACCCTACCATTATACATTAGTGTAAGTGTGTACAACCTGAACGTATAGTAAGACGCGGTGTTAGTAATAATTTAAATATTGGTCAGGTGGGTGGTTGCAGACTTTACTCTGAATTTGTACTTTACTATCGGATTATTTCTTCTGACGCTTGCTTTTACATTTAAAAATTCAACAAGTATCAACCTAAAATTTTAGTCTTGTCAATTTAAGTCATCAATATTAAACGTACTTAAATTTATATCCATTAAATTATTAAATTAATGCTTTACTTTAATTATGGGAAATAAATCAAATATACTACTTTTAAAATAGTATAATATAAAGAACTTAGCTAAACAAATATATTATATTTATATATATATATACATAATAACTAAATTAACTCCTTTTTATATTCAAGACAAGCTATTATATTTGTTATTTACGGTTATCACCGTATCTAAATATCATATTATTTAAATTTTAAAATTACACCTAGACACGTGAATTGAACCCGGTACCTCTGTCTAAGTAGATAATTGCTCTAATCGCCATGAATCTTCCTCGTAACTTGAGTGAAGAATTACGCTAAGCACGGAACTATTCCTGGATAACTCAATCGTTAAATTCTTGATTTACTAGTCCATAGGTCCCGGTCTCAATTCCCATATGCAGGTATATTTTTTAATTTAAATAATATTATTTACCCATATATACACCTTTATGAAATATTGAGTTTTGGTGTTCATTATTACCTCATATTCAACATGTCAACCATAATTAGCTCTAAATTTAGGTTGTATGTGTTAATATTACCTTTTATTTCCCATGTAGCCCATAACAAAAATCTCCATGGCTTGAACCCAAAAGCGAGCTATACCAACCGAGTGGCCGCCACTATAGCGCCAACATTTGCGGATAGAGGCTGTCATGTTTTCAGCACAACTATCCCGCCGGTCGTTAATCTCAGTTTTATTCAAGTGTTTACTGTCTCACGCTACCCATTAAAGAGAAAATATTAAATAGCAACAGCTGCGTCCAGCTATACGACACACGTGACTTGGTCTTTGATTGTAAATTTAAATACTGTAGGATTTGGGGTAAGTTCGAAAAATTGGATAATTTGAACCCAGCATGATTCTTTACGAAATTTATATCTAAATCAATGGTAAAAAAATAACATTTATTACAAATTTTAGAGATAACTATTTGGATACTTTGAAGTCTATACATTGTTAAATTTTTAGATTTTGTATTCATTTCAAATCTAACTTAGTAATCTTTATTAAACCCCCCCATATGCTGATAGTGTCAAATAAATCTGGATTTAGCCTATTGATATATAGTAAATGAGAAAGCGCGTTTATCAATATAGGGTATGTGTTCGCTCGGTTTTCATACATTTTTTTAAGTCGGCATATTTCATATGCTAATTTATACAAATTTTTACAATGTATATTTGAATGTTTCTTGTGTATGTGTGTATGTTTGTATGGGTTGTGTATGTTTGTATGTGTTGTGTATGTGTGTTTTATATAGCATAATATATCAAATGTGTGTGTATATATGTAGCATATTTTGAGGTTTAGATTTACTTTGTACCAGCTGCTTGGATACTCATGAAAAAGGTTTGTTCTAATTTTGAATATTTTGAATTTTTTTTTAGGTATCTCTTGGACTTTGAACTAAAAAAAGTTATATTGTACCTTGTGTTTTTTTTTACAGGTGGAGTGGCGCCGTGTGTTAGAGGAAGTTTTTACTACCAACTTTACAGATGCTGGGGTGATATACGTGGCTGCGCCCAGCTACCTAGCCAGCTTACACCGTCTGCTCTCACACTTCCAGCCCAGGTAGAAATAATAATCTATTGGAGCACTGAGACATGTTGCAGATTTATCTAAATCTTGTACTATTTCAGAACAAGTAGGCCTATGCTATTTTAAAATATAGCTCACACTAAAGTGAAAGTTAAACGTATCAATATGTCTATATGGTTTTCCACTCTCCCTCCTCGCAAATGCGGGTTCACTTCCTCTAATTCAACCTTCCCAATTCCTAATCCATTAAAGTAATTAGTACTTAAAGCGTATAACCCTAACGGGTAGTAAGACGTGGTGCAAAATATTATTAATATGTATCTATATCCCACTTCGGTGGCCACAAGATCTAAGGCGGCATTCTCGTAGTAGACTAGATTGCCCATGACGGGAAGCTCGAGGTTCGAATATTGGTCGGGTGTACTGAGGGTGGTATTTCCAAAATTATTTCCCACTCTTTCTATATCTCTCTCCAAGGAAAATAACCTTCCAAATCCCTAAGACCACTAGAGTAAAACTGGTGTATAAATGTATAGCCCGAACGATCTGTTTTATTCGGTACTAAAACAAATTAGGTGTATCTATAAGATTAAATATATTATATATAAGGTTTAAAAACAATGTAAGAAATTTAATAATTCAACGATATCTCTCTTGATATGTTGCAGATCAGAGAACAAACTAAATTATTAGAAACAAATACATACATTTATAAATAGGTCACAAGAGAAACTTTAATTCTATTTAGGGTTGTTTTAAGGGCCTATAATATTAATAGATTGCATCCACATATTATGTAATACTCCAGTGGGAGGATATTTCGATTGAAGAAGATTGAGAATGCTCGTTAAAATATCGTTACACAATTTTTCACCAAGTTCTTGCCCTATATTACTACCTATATCATAGTGGAAGAAAGACAGTTAATATTTCTACCTTTCACGGCTGTTAAAGAGTATATTTTTAGATACCATTCTATGCCTGTTAAAATGAACCCACTTTTCTCCAAATCCTGACCACAGTTGACAACAAATCCTCGATTTTCATAATCAACCTTATATAATTATATTAGTTTCAATGTGAGCACATTTTGACCAAACGATAGTAAAATGAGCATAAGTTAATTTAATGTGTACAAACACAAGTTGTGGAACTTAACGGACCCTCAAATAGATCATAAATGGTCCTAGCACCAATGCTGGAACCTCCTCGAATAAATCGGCCTCTCTAAACTTTCTATTACGATAACAGAGACGTGTTATGTACGTAATATATAAATTGTGGGAGATGGAATGATGAGCAAATACAGTAGATGGGTGCATCTCATGAAATACCCTATTTACCGTGACAGTTTCCACACGGCCACCCTTGTTCGCAACTCAGTGTAAGTGAAGCGGAAATCGATCCGTTGAGGGGGTCCGTAGAAACCATCCCAGTACGTCAAGTTCCTCTATTGTTTAGGAGAGTCGTCCTCCCCTGGTAGTGGTGACAATCTAGGGCTAGGGATGAAGGACGAGGTAGACAGAGAGATAATTTGAATAACCCGGTTAATAGCGATTGGGAATTGGAATAGAAAATATATAATTCTGTTAAGATAATATAACTTTAAGCTAATGTATTACAAATTTATTGTAATAAAAATTAATCAAATGGTATTTAATATATTTACCATTTATAATTAGTTCAAAATATTGAATAAATCTAGAAAATCTTAAACGAGTTTTAAAAAAATAATAAATAATTGAAAATGTTGATAATTTATTTAAAACAATCGTAAATAATATATTAATGTTAAGAATTATACATATTAATTTTCAACATTAATATATTATTTACGATTGCTTTTACTAAATATTCAACAATTTCATTTCTTAATTATTATTTTTAAAACCGTTCAAATTTCAATATTATTTTTTTATATTTATTCAATCTTTTTGAACTCATTATAAATTGTAAATATATTTTAAACGGTTATAATTAAATTTTAATACAACACATTTTTGTTACATGAGTTTAAAGTCTTGTTATCTGAATAAACTTCCCTATTTAAAAGTTTTTTTGAATGTTTTCTAAAGTGTTATATACTATTGTGTTGTTGATTTTTAGTTTATAAATTTTATTCATTTAAAAATTTGTCAGTGACTTTAGCTAATTAATTCAAAGTAACAGTATGATGATGTTATATTCTAAATAAGTGCACCAACATTTCCCTAGTTTGATAAAACCTCTTTAGGTAAATGTATAGATTCTATATTGCTGACAGATTGGTGTTCAGAGGCATCTGTCGGATTGTCTGTGACAGGGAGGTCGTGTTTCAAATTTCAGCCGGCGGTACAAACAGTGTTCTTTCCCAAATAATATCCATTCTCCATCCATGCAAATAGAAGTATCTCTATTATAAAATAGGCGTTGTATGTGATATTAAGGAAGCTGTTGCAAGAAATCTATACAATTTTATAGAGCGCAACAGGAATGTAAGTTTAAAAGTGAAACCTTGAGAATAAAAGTACACGATCACATATAAAACACAGAGTGAACACGTCAATATAAATATTATAATAACCAACACATCACTTGACAGGGTTAATGTATTACAATAATTAGGAGCAATTATAACTAGTAATAATTATATTGCAGTGGAAATTAGAAAAATAATACTTTTGGATGATAATGCATGCTATTATTCATTCAGTAAGTTGTTGATATTTAACTTGATATCAAGAAATGTAAATCTTTATTAATAAAATTGAGAGTTTGTATATCTCTCTGTATGTCCCTGTGAACAAATATGTGTACCTTGAAACCAGAATTTTGATGATAGTTTTTAAATTTATTAAAAACTGAAAAAATGAAGAAATATTAACGCTGCAAGAAAGCTTTACTGCCACATTTAATACATTTGTTCTATGTGGGTAATGGTAGCCCCTGTTCAAAAACATGCGCCCCTGGAAGCCAGAATTTTAAGATTTTACCCATTTTACCCTTTTAAACTATTGTACCCTTTTATAACATAGTTATTCCTTTTACCATTTTATAATTTACCCTTATAATCAATTTTACGCTTTATAACTTTTATTACCAAACCCTTCATTCACCTCTGACAAGACGTGTATTATTCACAACTTGTGAATGTGGGAAATGCTAGGCTCTCCACCGTGGTTCGGATTCCACGTTAAACTGTAGGTCCTCCATTTCATCTCACAATCACCCTACCATTACACATTAGCTTATGTGCGTATAAACCGAGTGGATAAAAAGACGCGATGCTAATAATAATAATAATAATAATGTAACTTTTATTCCTATCCTTCTTAACATTAAAAAAAAATATTGATTAGATTTACCATTTACTCTATATTCCCTTTATTCCCTTTTTACACTGTTACACCTTTTAAACATTTTTACCATTTTACTCTAAAATATTTCTCTGGGGGACAGTCATGAAATTTATGTTAAAAGAAGTAAGAAATGCAACGAGACCAAAAATGTCAAAAATGATAACAAGTGTAAAAAGTAGATCTGATCAAAAAGGTTAATAAATACCAAAAGGGCAATAATCGCAGAAATGTACACAAAGGACAAAAAAAATCAAAAATATAAAAAGGGAAAAAAGAATAGTTGTTCAAAAATTGCTAAAAGAGCAAACAGTACATCTAATAAAAAAGTTGCGTAATGTTTTAAAGGGGTATTAGAAATAAAAATGTAAAAATAATAAAATGTGGTAAAAGGGTCCAAGAGGGGAAACTGGAGAAATAGTGTAAAGCGCGTAAATGGTGCAGAAAGGATAAAAAAGTAAAAATAATAAAAAATAAACCATTTAAGGGGAAAGAGGCTACAAATGTTAAAAATGTTTAAAAAGTTTCAAAATGGGTAAAATGGACAAAAATCGTAAATTGTGTGAAAATAGTTAAGTGTAATGGATGAGGAATCTAAAATAATTTTGATTAAATTTAAATAATTAAAACTCTTTAGCAAAAAATTATTTATGCTGTGATCCTCTTCTTTCTTTTTATATTGGAACCAAAAGACAAGAGTTTAAGTTATTGTGTCTAGAGAAGTTATAGCTTAACCTCTAACAAAATATCAGCTTTTAAAACACGTTCATATTATATCTCTGTTTTTAGATTGTGTATTAGCCAGTCTACTTTGTCATTTTGCATCACAATTAAAACCAAAAAAGGATTATAAATTTAAAAAACATTTTAAGAATTGATTACTATTCTCTGTAGTTATTTTATATACTAAAAAACAAAGCAAGTGTATATAATGCCCCTGCGAAGCCATGTCTAGAATAAATAAAATAATAGTGTAATCTGTTATTCTTTATGATGGTGAAATTGTTTCACCTAAAGGCCCTTTGTCCGCCGATGTAACGTGAGTGAAACTCAGCCTAGAAACAACTTACCAGAAACGGCCGCTAACCGATCGTGGTGTTCGTTCTTCATCCCCCAAAGAAACGTGTATTGAATCCGTTTCGACACAAGAGATCAATAAAGTCTGATTGTGTGTAGTAGCGCTCTGGTAAGCTCCATACCAAAAATGTACGTCCGAATTAAATTTTCTACCATTTAAACAAGCTTAGTACAAAAGTAGTGTCCATTAATTTTTGCCTACTAATTAATTTCTTTTAACATGACCATTTTTGCCAAAAAATATTTAAACTCGGTAAACAATACACACATTAAAATATCGGGCAACAGTTTGCTTGGAACTTATAAGACTCATCGTGCTGTAATCAGTTACAGACCGATTTATTTGGTCCTAGTCACGGTTCAGTCACTTTGGCGTGAGAGGTTGGTATTAACATCACGGTCTCGATTCGAAAACAACTCAATATTAACTGAAATGTGACTTTTTCTTTGGGAAGTTGCTGCCACATTGCGGTAGTGGACGAATTACCTTATATGACGCGAAGAAATTTAGGATTCTTGAAATCAAAACATATATGAACATATTTGGTCCTAAAAGGAATAAAGATAATGGAGAGTAGAGCAGGCTACATATTGATAAGTTACATACCTTGTACGTGATGAGCTCGACCGCTGAGGACGGGGAGATCGAGGTTCGAATCTCGGT
The DNA here is from genome assembly GCA_902141375.1 of Timema poppense. Lineage (NCBI taxonomy): Eukaryota > Metazoa > Arthropoda > Insecta > Phasmatodea > Timematidae > Timema > Timema poppense. The sequence continues at coordinate 36 of CABFOV010002308.1, read as the reverse complement.
CGGGTGAACTGGGGGTGGTTTTTCTTAAATGGTTTT
>CABFOV010002307.1:69037-88372 GCA_902141375.1 Timema poppense | reverse complement strand
GCAATAGCAGGGCGAAGCTAAGGTTTCGGAGATTAGGAATTAAAATTTAAGCAAAATTCTCTTTCGACAAATAATTATTTTTTTCTTTTTCTAAATTCCTTTTAGGTTAAATTTAAAAAAAATATAAAACCAAAATTGTAAGACTCTGTTCGGATATGACTAAGCTGAGACTTCAGATAGTTTTCATAATATAGGAATATCAAAGTCTTTTTTGGCACACTAACTATTTATCTAATTTTAACATTTGTCGAAGAATATCAACAACATTTGCTTGGTCAAATGTTACGTACTGGAACGTTTGTTTGGACTTATATTTTGTCTTAGTGTTAAAACTTGGGTTCAAGGTTATGATATAATAGTTATGGAGTTGAACGCTGATGGCGCAAGTGAAAGAATAGTTGAAAACTCTATATGAACTTAGTTTATTGGACGCTAGTTAGACAATAGCGCAGGTGATGATGTTGTTAATAGAAAGTATTTTTAGACTTAGTTTATTGGACGCTAATAGCGCTAGTGAGGAGATTATTGGAAATCACCATATTTACTTTGATTAAATAAAGTAGTATTTAGACTATGATAACTAAATGTGTACTAATCAACGTTAAGATCAATAGTAAGCAATATAGATATTATTTATGTTTAGGGTAAGCCGATGTAAGGTATATTATTTATATCGGTATTTAATCGTGTTTGAGAGCTGTAAACAATAATTAAATCGATTTATATATCATGTAGAAAAATGAGTATTTCACAGAGATTTAATAAAAAAAAATGTGTATTGTACTTCCTTGGCTAATAACTACGTATTTAACTTACGGTATTGTTAATTTAAATTTAATGAAGGTAACAATTACAATATTTTGCGCATTCTTCAAATGAAACTTTGCTGTAGGGATCCCGAACTTTGCTGTATGTTTTAGGGATTTTTCCCTGTTATTTATTGTTCATATTATATTGAAATATTAAATAAATGATTCATTTTCAAGAACTTCACCTTCTACGCAATATCTCTTTCACTTACATATCCTTAGGTTTAATACTACCCAACTTCTAAGGTTTTTGTTAGGTAAATTGTTAGGAGGACAATCTTTTTTGTTATTGAGGGTGACCGTGGGGCAGGTTCCGCAATGGGATCAGATTGCGTGTTCTGGGTATAGTTTACATACCCAGGTTTTCTTAGTATTCATGACTCACAACTCCGCCTTTTGTTGTATTTTTTTTTATTTGGACCCTACTAATCAGGTTTGTGGGTTAGGAATAAGGTTCAAACTATGTTAAGCGCCTCGTGTGAGTCAAAACGTGTGCAGTGCAGTTAGAGCCATTCATTCAATGTAGTCAATGCTGGGTGACCTGGCGGTCTAGGGGTAAGGTGTCAGACTTCTATGCTGGCAGCCGGGGTTCAATCCTCGCTCCCGGCACAGATTTATCTGATTACCAAACCCCTCCTTCACCTCTGACAAGACATTTCCACCGTGGTTCGGATTCCACGTTAAACTGTAGGTCCTCCATTTCATCTCACAATCACCCTACCATTACACAATAGCGTAATTGCGTATAACCCGAACGGGTAGTAAGACGCGGTGCTAATAATAATAATAATAGTCAATGCTTTTAATATTTGTTAGCCCTAAGTGCATATTCTTGTTAATAAAGACTTTGGTATTTTAAAATAGAACGCGTAATTATTAGGCATGCTAACAGATTTTTAGTGATTTCCTTTCACAAAAAAATATTGTTAGAAATTATAAAACTATTATATAGGTTTGGAAGAGCTAATCAATTTAGTCTCTTTGTTCCAAAACTTTTGATACCTTCATCAAAGTGTTTATCGCACACCAAAAAGTTTTTATATATTTTGAGATCATCAAATTCTTTCAAAGCTGGATCAATTATTTGAATCCATATGTTAAAACTCACGTTCCTCATAGATCAGAACTGTATTCCGCATTGTTCCAGGAACGTACTCATATTGAGGCACACAACACAAATTTTTTCTCACGACATTTTTCAATATTAAACTTAAATACTAGACAGTCAACTTAATATTAGTTTAAATAACTAAATCTTGGAAACAAAGTGTGAAAGCACATGTGATCAAGCTAAATTGGCGCCCGAAGAATCATAGAAAACCAAAGCATCTTGGGAAATTACGTCATGCGACACTAACAGTAATGGTTCTTTCCCGAACTTTAATACGGGTTTGGTTTTTTTCTATTGACTGTCCACCCCATGGGGTTAGAATCTCAGATTGTTGTAATGAGGGAAGTTTCTCTTAAACGACTTGCCACTCTCCCTTCACGTACACCTCACATATACTCTGCCTCCCTCATTTCTACCTTATTAGAGCGATTAAACTTGGATAGCACAGACGGTTAGTAAGACATGGCGCAAAAAAAGAGTGTGGTACAATAATGATAAGACTTAGTATCGTGTCTTACTTACTACCCGTTCGGGCTATACACTTAAGTACTAATAACGATAATGGGCTAATAATGGTGAAAGTTGAATGTAGAGGAAGTGAACTCACATTTGCGTAGAGGGAGAGTGGAAAACCGCTTAAGAAAACCCACCCCCAGTTCACCTGAACGAGATTTGAACCTCGATCTCCCCGTCCTCAGCAGTTTAGTTCAACACAAAACTAGCGCGTTAGTTAACTACGCCACCTAGGTGGGTCTTTGTTTCAATAGTCATATTGAATTAAGCATAAATAAATATTATATATTATTCCAAAGTAAAATTAAATTATACCACTTCAATTTTCAAACAAAATAACGAATCAACTTTTCTGGTTGAATTCCTGTATTTAAACTTTGTGTGTTTGTATAAATCTGGTATTTCATTAAAGAAGCTATTATTACTAGACCTAATAAATAAGTAAGTATGTAATACGTCTAGCATATGTACATATTTTATGTTCGAGGTATCAGGACAGTAAAATTCTAGAGGAGGTGTGCCTGAACTTGCGTGGATAAGCCCAAATTTACAATTTTTGGTATCTGGACTACGAAGGTAGAATTCCCGAACTTGCTTGGATAATGAGTTGGAAATCATTTAAGAAAAATTACCTCGGCACATCAGGCCGGGCTTCAAACCCAAACCTAACGACCAACTACACTAGATGAGGTCCACGCCTTATTTCACTTCAGGTAATTTGGAAATTTAACAAGTAGGTTACTTTTAACTCGAAGCTTATTTATTAGACTTGGAATATATCTTAGCACTTTAATCATTCAACTTTATAAGCAAACATATACTTAAAGGTAACATTAAGTAATTACAAATATAATTATGTTATAAGTTATTACTTCATGTAGGAACTATGTTTAACCCAAGGACACTTAGCTTCCAACCAGTACCCACCAAGCTAAGGAAATAGATAAAAGATAAATGCTTTTTTTTCTTATAACAATTATATCTCTCACTATTTTTTGTAGATAACACAATACATACCTAGAAGTAGTTGAATTAAAACATCCCAAGTCAGAAGAATTTTCAACATACATAATATTATCGTAAGTATAGTCAGCTATAAATGATTTAAAATGTCCTAAGAATTCGGAAAAATCACTTGGAATAATTATATTGGTGGTAGAGTTGGTTCTATTTGCTATGTCAAAAACACAATTTTGGTTATTGTATAAACCAAATGTTTTATTTTTCCTAACAAGCGCGTCAAAACATTTGTTTTCCAAAGACGAGCAATTTGTAGATGTAACTTCTGAAATAGTGACGTTAAACCTATATTTTATAGCGACATAGGGAGCACTGCAGTTACTCTGAAGAAAACATTCCGTATTATTGCTGGTTTGACACAATATAGTTTTCATATGCATCCTCAACACACGTTAAAAATAATCCATCTGATAGACATATGCCGCCTAGAAACATAAATACAAAACACAAACTTGTTGACTTAACGGAAGTCGAAGAAAACATTTTTACACTACGATACGGAGATATGATATAGTTTACTTTAATTCAATCTTTATTTTGATCCAAAACGACTTTTATACGACATACTTAAGCTTAAAAACTGTACAAAATTTACATTTGCCAGGTAACACAATTGAAAAACTGTACCTCAATAAATTTGCTAAATATATTTTGAAGTTAATGGACAGGATTTCAGATAAAGCTTATCACTTATATGTCGAGATTTGTGTGGATAAGATTAGATCAGTGAATCTTAAAACATGTATCTAAAGCAATCATTTTCATTATCTAGAATTTTGATAAACATAAATTGTTCTTTCGTAAAACTTGAAAGGTAATTTTTCAGATTTTTTCCAAACAGTGGTTCTAAGAAAACGATTCTATCAACTATTTAAAAAATAAAATATTGATTCTAAAAATATTCCACACCAACACGTAAGCTACTCACATCAGTAGGCCGTGGGAATGTGGATTAAAGGACAATCTCATTTAATATGGTTAGCCAGTGACAGGAAGGTCGAGGTTTGGATCTAGATAAGTACATAGAACAATAATTATTACAAGGAAAAAGATAAATTATTAAAAAGAAAATTTGACATATTATTTTAGTTATTTAATGTTTTTAACTTTATAAATCCGATAGTATGATCAATTTTCTCTTTAAGGTAGCCAGTACCTCTTTGTCCAATGGCGGCCTCGTAAAGTGTAAACTCTATTCTTCTTTAGGGTGATATGGAATGGGATGGGAGAAGAGACCGGTGACTTTGCAGTTTTTATAAAAAAATATTTATTTATCCAAAATAAATCAAATATTTCCCGAGTAGAAACATAGAGCTTAATTTTCTTCACATGGTGATGTAAACAGTGGTTGAATATCTGTCAAGGGTGTCCTGGAATTTAATGACAACTTTTTCCTTCATTTAAAAGGTTTGTCTTGTAATGCCGCTATGCTAATGACAGACATTCAACAACTGTTAATAAATAACAGCGTTTGATGAAAATCAAGCTATACGTTGCTATTGGAGAAATATTTTATTTATTTTTGCCAAAAAAAGTTTTACTTTAAAAACTACAAAAACACTGACATTTTCTAGTGTCTCCTACACTCCCACCTTAATTTGTAATATCCTATTTTATTTGTTCATCTGGTCTTTACGATCACTTTTACCTACATTTTATTCAACCGATAAATTTATGTACCCAATAAATGAAAAGAGGATTCATATTTAATAATGATAAGAGTATGAAGTGAGAATCGATCCGATGTTAAATAAACCGGTTACTTAACTTCAGGCTGTAGAATTTGTTAACTTTATTTATCTTATTTGAGGTATTTAAAGTGCATTTTCTGTACCTACTGATTATATCAGAACACGAGAGTTTCTATTAGCGAGAGGGCTTACAGATTCTGCCGGGAAAGGTATTATCACATACATTCTAAGGTTATTTTACATGCCACAATCTACATAGAACCAACAGTTTTACTTCGCATCCGAAGAAAGTTGTGCTACGGATTTTTATCGCTCAAGAAAAATCCGTCGACCTCGACTGGGCTTAAAACCACGATCATCGGATCCTGAGGCGAGCACTTTACCCTAAGATAACCGAGGTCGAAAAATTGGAAAAGAACGTTTTATAGTGAAACTTGGTTTTAAAATTTGAAACCTGAGTTTAAGTAACTAGTTTACTTCTTATCATTAGTAAGCAATTATTATCCCTACAAAGCTAATAAAATGTCCTTAAAAATAGGATTTCTTTATTAATTAAAATAAATTATTTCGTTTAGTTTGATTCTCATAATAAATTTCGTAAGGCTGATAATTCTAATAAATATTGATGGGTAGTTGAAATTTTGAATTTTTGATTTGTATGTACTGTACGTTTAAATATATATATATTATTTGATTTCATATGAGAGAAAACATATCTACTATTTTATTTACCTGTATATGCATTTCTGCTATAATTGATTTGGTGAATTTAATCCAAAATAATTCATATCGTTTTTATCTGTACAAGTTACCATTTCAGCAATAGGGGTGACTAAATTCGTTTAAAGACATCTCAAGCCATAGGGAGTGACGCATTTCTTAGATTTTTAGTCACCTTTCATACTGTTACAACTTGATATTATAGCACCATATTTAGTAATAAGAACCATCGTGTATATGTACATCCCTGAAAGGTAACAAACTTACCTTAGTTGTTTCCATTACGATGCAGCTTATATGATAGGGCCATAGTGGAGTGTGTTAGGGTAAGACTATCAGTTTTCACCGTAAATGAAGTGCACATCCATTTTCCACTCAAAGCATGCATGATATTTACTACATTTCCATCTAAAACCTTAAGAGTCAATATCAACATTTATTTATCAAGGATTAAAAATAGAATACAGAATTGAAAATAATTAATACTTTTACGGTAAAGTTTATTATTTTGATTGTCTGTTGTCAAATTTATGACGTCACTTTATAGGTGATTACCTAAATACGAGAATACGAATAGTATCAAACAGAGCATGTTTCACCATGCCCTCTAAATCAGTGTTTTTCAAATTACGGTACGCATGCCCCTAGGGGTACGCGAAGGATTTCAGCTGGCACGAGTCTTTTCACTGAGTCTGATTAATTATAACAAATGTTTTGATAATAAGTTTTATAAACCAATTAGTATATTAACACAGATTTTGACATGGTGCATGTGGACTTATATAAGCTCTTTTTTCCCCTTGTCTTGGCTTTATTTAAATTAAGCTTGGTTAAAATCTAAAACGATTGTTCATACTATACGTAATTTATATTACGAGTAGCTTAATGACACGCTTCAGTGTACGATTGGTCTAAGGCGTCACTCTCATGTTAGACTGGCCTTCTAATGACGAGAAGATAGGGATTCGAATCCAAGTCGGTTCTACTGAGGGTAGTTTTTCTAAATAGTTTCCCACTCTTCTTTCACGCAAATGTGGATAGATTATCTCTAAAATTATTCCTTCCTCATCCCTACCCCAGTATAATAATGATCATATATGCGTATAACCTGAACAGGTAGTAAGACGAGGTGATAAAAAAAAAACGAAAGGGATTTGTTGGTGGTAAAGTCATGTCCCTTATAAGGACGTTTACGTCACTGTTGAAAGTTCGAAAAATACTGCACTACATTGTGTGGGAACGTGCACATTAACATATATCTACCCGCTTCGGTGGCAGTAGACTAGTATGCCGATGACGGGGAGATCAGGGTTCAAATCCCAGTCGGGTGTATTGAGTCTGCTTTTCCTTAAACTATTTTTCACTCTATCTCCACGAAAATGCGGGTACACTTACTAAAAATGCAATCTTCCTCATCCTTAACACATTAGTGTGATTAGTACATCTTCGTATGATCCAAACGGGTAGTAAAACATGCTGTTAAAAAAACACATACATATCATACTTCCGACTCATATTGCGTGACAACGGGGGGGTGGTAATTTGGCAATACGTCAGGGAGAGATTCAGATCTTAGTTTATTTCTCAGTGTCGCAACACGATTGTCAACACACGGGTTTTGAGAATCGCATTTATGTAAGAGATGCGTGTTTTTGTTGTTTATTTCACTACACTTTGAATACAGTGGTAAAGATAAGATATATTTATGTGTAGGGGCGGCGATTGCTGACGATACGATTGATTGCGCTTTAGAATCATTATGTTCAACCCCAACCTTTGTGGTCCACACCGCTTCACCATCTAGACCGTGCGCGGATAAAGTACTCGGCACTACCGCGAAATTGTTTTCCTTCAGACTCTGATTCTTCGAGGAGATGAGCTCCCATTTCTTCTCTTTCTGGTAAAGGCTCTCCCCGAGCGCTTTCTTGAGTCTGCGTCCACAGGACCTTCTCCTGGGACGAGGAGGAAGTCTGGCCAGGTTCCGGCCACTCCAGGTAGGTGCGGGTGTCGATCAGGTACTTGAGGTGACGGGGAATATCGCTACGGTCCAATCGTTCCTTCTCGATCAGGATCAGAAACTCTCGACGGTCCTCGAACAGCTTGTAGTTGGCCATCTCGAGCTCCCAGCGGCACCACTACAGCAAACATACCTCTTGATAACCCAACACACTTCCGATTAACCGGAATATTGAATACAAGATTACGTCCGAACCGTAAAACTTATCTAAGGTGGGTTTATGCAATTCCAAATAGAAAATAAAGGTGTCGCCCCTCGGAGGAATTTTATTTTGTCATTGCTTACGTCACCCAGCACACAGTAGTTGTAGTATTATAATGCAAGACAGCCACACAATTTTATTTAATAACTAGAGTAATTACGTTAATTGGACATTGTTGTAGATTTTAAAGGCTTATTTACTATTATTTAAAGTTTCAAAATTTTCCTTTTTTACCAACTTAGTCGGTCTTTAATATAACTTTGTGTATGTGGTGCGCTGGCTTGTGCACTGAGTGACGTCACACGCTCAGCCAATCAGATGTCTTTCTCCATCTGGCGCAACCTTATATTCTCTTTACGTTGGTTTTACGAGTGGTTCATTTAACAACAATATTAGAATACGTTTATTGGTTGTTTTTTTTATAAATTTAAAATGTTAAATTTTGTCGTATTTTTTAAAATATCGCAGAACTACACTAGCCCCATGGTTTCTTTGGTGCTGACTGACAGCTCACAGCTGACTTCTGACAGTCAACAATTAGGTATATACCTTAAGTTTGACTGTCATAAGTGACAGCTGCTAAACACATGTTTTTGCAGATCATATGGTTTGGCGTAGGGATACGTAATTTGGTCTGGTAACTTTTTAAAGCTGTCAGTCAGCACAAAAGAAGCCATGGGTCTACTGTATTTAACTAATCTCAATTCTACTGTTTTCTAAAGTAGGATACAGAAAAACTCACCACGATGTGACGTCTGCTGTAATACCTGCTTAAGTGGAAGAAGACGAGTTGAAATAGGGTGAGATGTTTCTTTCAAATAAACCCTTTATTAATTAACATTTTAACAACATATACCAATATAATATATAATAGTAAAGTGAGATGTAAAGTTTATGAAAGTTTTTGACAAACAAAATATTATGCATTGATTTTGGCAGACTTGTTAAAATATATAATTAACTATGCTTGGAAAGTGTTAATTAACACACTTCCTTTCCGAGTTAAATTATTTGTTTAACATAATCCACTAGTGCAACTAAAGAATAGTGTTTTAATTAATTGATATATTAAAATAAACTCTAAGAGTACCTTATAATGAATGAGGGGGTAGGCAACAGCAACCCATAAAGCATTATACTACTATAAAGCTACATGGCTGACTCGCTCACTGACATTAATATTTACCCACTTCCAGATGAGCTAGAAACTTGAAATATGGCAAACTTCTAGCTTCTAGCCTGTAACCGACGGGAAAATTCCAAAAAGTTAAAAAATATATTTTTAACCCCCGAAAAAAAATTCAAAATGTCGGAGCAACCTTAAAGTCGGTACGGACCTTTCTTTGAAGGTCTCTTGTTGCTAAACGGTAAGCCCTATCAAAAAACGTCTCTGGAATTACATTAGTTTACATCCACTTGCAAAGAAAATCCTCCGAAGCGATTTAAATAAAAGAGTAACGGTGTATTTGTAACTCGTGAGCATATGTAAGATATGTATATAATATATGTAATATTGTTTACTTAGTTAAAACGGTGTATACTTTGATATTTAAATAAATTTTATTTATATTTTGTAGAAATAGAAATCATCTTCTGATTATAAACGAAAGTTGAAGAAAAAAATATGTAATTTAGTTATATTTCCTATTGTTTTTCTGCATTCACGTTTTGTTTCTTTCGAGATATGACATCTTTTTCACGTAGTAGCAACTATTATTATTATTAGCACCGCGTCTTACTGCCCGTTCGGGTTATACGCACGCTAATGTGTAATGGTAGGGTGAATGTGAGATTAAATGGAGGGCCTACAGTTTAACGTGGAATCCGAACCACGGTGGAGGCCTGGCATTCCCCACATTCACAAGATGTCTTGTCAGAGGTGAAGGAAGGGTTTGGTAATCAGATAAATCTATGCCGGGACCGAGGATTGAACCCCGGCTTCTAACATAGAAGTCTGACACCTTACCCCTAGACCGCCAGGTCACCCGTAGTAGCAACTGTTTTAATCGAGAAATGCATTGGGCTTAGCCTAAGTGAATGAATATTTAAATTCATAAAATTAATACTGGAGAATGTATTTATAATTATTATATTAAAACTTGATTAAATATAATTGAAGATGAATGGACTATGTTTTTCACATGATTCAAATATAACAATAATTAATACCTGTGTTGCACGTATGTACTAAAATAATACATAAGTTACCTGACTAAGAACGAATCCTTTTGAAAGTACCATTATCGTATATCGACTATTTTTCATGGCATCTTCAATATTTTCCAAAATCAGCGACCCAAGACGGAAATCTCGCTCGTGAAGACATAGTTTGTACCTTTCTTCGCCTTTCTCCAGCTTTATCACAAGCTCTTCCGTCACCCAATTACGGTCCTGTCGACTAACCAATCAGATTATGTAGTTATTGTAACATAAATTATGGCTATAAATAGTATTATATTCAAGTGAAAGGAGAAGAACGAAAGAAATTAAAGGAGGGAGAGTGGTGGAAGGATAGAGGAAGATGGAGGCAATTTACTAAACTTACCAAGCCACAGGTTGAAAACAGTTTATTATCATTATTATTATTACTATTATGAGTATTCTGGCACAGTACAAATTTCATATGAAGAGTCTATTATGAAAGACTTTTTTTTTTCTCTGTGGTTGTCAATATTTTACTATCTTTATTTCTAGCCTCACGTCTTTACAACTGTTTGGCTACAGACACACTACGTGGTCTGAGTTCTTGGATACAGATTCCGAAGTTCCAGGTTCGATCCCCAGCGTTTACAGATTTTTTTGTGAAGCCAGTTTGGAACGGGATCAAACTCAGCCTTGTGAGGACAAATGAAGAGCTACTTGGACGAAAAATTAAAGGCTCTGATCTAGAAAATTTAGATTAATGGTAGGAGGTTTCGTTGTGATGACCATATGACATCGTTTATCCGAAAAAGTTGGCACTATCGTTGCCAACAGATGGCGGCTGTTTGATCTGTATGGTTTGATTGTGGGATAACTCTATGAAGTTTTATTTTATAGCTAGTGATATCTCGGAAAAGTAACAGTTGCAGATCACATGACTATCAAATATTTACGTCCTCACATTTTGAAAAAAGAAGAATTAAAATTTATATCTACACATTCAATGATTTAATTATCTTCTTATTCACTTCGGTGGTCGCATGGTCTAAGACGTCACTCCCGCATTACACTAGACTGCTGACGACAAGAAGATTAGGGTTCGAATCCCGGTCAGGTGTACTGAGGGTGTTTAAAAAAATAATTTTCCACTCTTCCTACACGAAATTTTGGGTACATTTCATTTAAATTCAACCTTTCTCATCCCTAAACCATTAGCGTAAATAATACATAGGCGTATAACCCTAAGGGGTAGTAAGACACGGTGCTAAAGTCCGCGATGCATATTATCTTAATATTAGGCCCATGTTTATCGCCTTTCCTCCTTGCTCTCTATTGTATCATTTAAGATAGCAGCCTCGCCTTGATTTATTTCTACCATTTTTTAGTATTTAAGATACCAGATTTGCTTTAGACTATAATATTGCAGTTCTACACAGATTCATTCCATTCTACTGTATCTTGCAGCATTTAGTTTTTAATGCACTTTATTTAACTCGTAAGATAACAACTCAACCTTGCTTGCTTTGTGAGATGTAGCTTTTAAGATAACAGCTTTATCTTTATTTTCATTTCAGGGTGACCTGGCGGTCTAGGGGTAAGGTGTCAAACTTCTGATCTGACGGCCGGGGTTCAATCCTCGGTCCCGGCACAGATTTATCTGATTACCAAACCCTTCCTTCACCTCTGACAAGACATCTTGTGAATGTGAGGAATGCCAGGCCTCCACCGTGGTTCTGATTCCACGTTAAACTGTAGGTCCTCCATTTCATCTCACAATCACCCTACCATTACACATTAGCGTAAGTGCGTATTACCCGAACGGGTAGTAAGACGCGGTGATAATAATAATAATAATAATATAATTTATTTTCATTAATTTACTATTACGTATAAGATAGCATTTTTTTATTTCACTAAACTTTGGTATCTTATATATATATATATATATATATATGCATATGCATAATTTACTAATGAGTGTGTGACTATGCGTCTTACACACTCCAGAAGCCCTTATATGACCTAGAAGGCTGAAACTTTGCACACTTGCAGTAAAGACTACAAGACAGAACCTAACTTTATTTAATAAAAGTAGAATTAATTTAGTTATTTCTAACTTTATTCAATGTTACATGATAACCAACTGAAATATCCTTTTTTACAAATGAAACCCCAATCTTCCATGTGCTTATTAATGGAAGCTTGGGTTTTGTTAGGTTGGTTGATATTATAATCAACTTGTCGTAGACGGGCGTAAAAACTAGTAGTTTATACAAGGAGTGCACTCACACAAAATATTAATGTTAACTTTTCAGGGGTAAACGAAGTTTACGTGAAGTTTATATAGTAAGATTATTATAAGAAGAACTATAACTGCTGGTTTAAAAATGTTGTTAAGACTAGTTTGATACATTCATACGTCAAGCTATGTGATATGAAGCCGTCGCTTTTGATAAATGTTATAAATACCTACTAAATAGCTATAATAATTTAGTAAAATGTTATCTATGTTAACTACAACAACAAAAAGTTTGTTTTTCAGAAAAGCTCCCTCCAGCAATAATCCTACGATACAAATTTGACGGTCAGACATATGACATATTAGCAGGGCCCAGATTTTGATGACATGTCATCTCTTTTTATTTTGTACATCACAGACAATTATTAGGCCTCTTTTGATTAAAAATATTTTCAAATACCATCGTTTTGTAAACGCGTAAATACTAAGAAATATTTTTTTAAACATATAGTTGTCAGAATGAGAAGATAATGTAGGCAATGACTTTGTGTCGCCTTTGCTCGTAAAATACACATTCCTGGTGAGAGACTGCAAATACTCTGGAGAGGGTTGCGTTGGGAGGGGTTGACTATTACTTATGAAGTAGATATTTTTAAATCATTAGTATATTTAGCAGAATGCAGGGGTTTGTTGTTAAAGGATTTTCATTACACACACACACACACATATATATATATATATATATATTTAATTTACATCCATTACTTTTTCCAGCTTATGGTCTGGGTCAGTTTTTTTATTCAAGCGGTTTATCATTCAACTACCGTCTGGCTAAGCCTGTCGTAGCTTCAGATGCTTTATAATCTAACTTAAGACTAGATCAGGCACAACACCCATTCCCCGGCCGCTAATTCATCAATGTGAAAGGGTAAACCCACATTTCACCAATGATATTTTTTTTTCCTGCCATGCCAGGAATTGAGCACGGGACCCTTAGCTCAGTAGACAGACACGTTACCAACTGAGCTAAAGTGTCGGATTTATATATTTATAAGTTTTAATTTGTAAAGTGCGTGTTTGAGTTTGTCGTGTGCATTCATTACGTATTTTTGTTCATATTTTAAGGTAATTCCTTAAAATAATTTTTTGATCATTTTTAAACAGTTTGTTGATCAATTTTAGGTCCTCAAAGTCTGGGCCCCGGTTATTACACTTGAATGAGATATGGTAACGAAACACCCCATTTAATAATACATACCTGTAAGACACAAATGCGTCGAATTCGTAAAGACCACTGTTCGATGTGCGTCTGGCGTTTGTCCGTTTCTTTAACTTCCAGTAATGAATTATGTACGATATTTCGAATCTATACTTGTAAGCTAAAACACCAAGTACGACAGCTGTCAGCATAAAACCACTGACGATCGAGGGAGCGACGATTGTCACGACGTAAGCATCGTTCGCTGTCGCGTTTTCCATTTCTCCTTTTCCACCACAGCTGGTGTTGTCGAACTTTACGTCGATGATTCTCGTTCCTTGCTTTTCCACCACAGCTGGTGTTGTCGAACTTTACGCCGATGATTCTCGTTCCTTGCAACGGCTTCGGGGTTGAACAAGTCAAATCCGCGTACGCCATGGAGTTCAAACTTCTAATTTCAACTCTTAGTATTGTTCTCTGGGACTGCCAAAGCCAGTGCTGAAAGTTTAACACATTACAATTGGAACAGTCGAACTCGTTCCCTCCGATATCGACCCAAGAGAGTGTCCCCACAGATTCCGCCATCTCCTCACTCACGTAACGCAAAGAGTTGTAAGATAAGTTCACTCTCTTGACCCATTTATTCGTCAAATTTATAAAGAACATTTCATTATAAGTCCATTCTGTGATGCTATTGAAAGCCAAATTCAACTTGTCCAATTTACCTGTCCCCACAAATGGTTCAATATTTGCAATATTATTGTGAGATAGATCGAGATTAAGGCTTAGTACTTTAGGATTAAATTCGATATTTCCTAAAACCGCAATACTGTTGTTCCTAATAATTAATTGTTCTAAATTCATAAGCCGTTGAAATACTTGAGAAGGAATGCAAGATATATTATTATATGACAGATCTAAAATGGTCAGTTCCGTAAGAGAATCGAAAATTTCTGGCACATCTAAATAATCGATTTGATTATTACTTAAGTTTAAATTTTCTATGGTAGAATTGTAAACAGCACCTTCGCACAAAGTAAGATTCCTTAGTCTGTAAATATATTTCAGGTTGGTCCCAGAAAGGTTTACTTCTTGCAACTCAGCCAGGGTTGGCCATGTCGCTATCTCCGATGTGAAGCTTTCCAAAGAGTTAGATATCATTAGGCTATTTCCAGAGAGATCTATGCGTGTAAGTGTTGATAAGTTTGACAGTCCTCGAGGAACCGAAGTGATACCACTGTCTTTGATGGTAAGATTAACAAGGTGTTCCATTCTTTGAAACTTATCTGAAAAATAAAAACAAGTAGGATTAATAACGAAGGTAAATGTTATCAGGGAAAAAAGTAGTAATTTAAATCACCCAATTTAGACAAAATACAACCTGATAGTAAATTTAACGTGCTCAAGAAATTTGCAATTTTTATTGATGTTGTGATTCTGTATTGTGAACAATCGATACTTGTCTAAAAATATTTTTTAATATTCTCTTAATATTCCCAAAATAAACTGCTATCGCCTTTGTAAATTTCTATTATAGCACCCTCTTATCGTATTAAACATGTACACTCATCTTATTCTGAAAGGTAGCAGCCATTTCTTTACGGGTTACACTAGGGCCCTATATTATAAGCTATGCCATTGTGGGAACGTCCAAGATGAGTAGTATTGCGCGTCTGCCTAGCGTGTAGTCTAGTAGGGGAAAGATTAGCTAGTACTAATGTACCGTTGCCCGGGGGATGCCCGATTGTACTAATCGTACATCCCTTCCGTGGAAACTCTTCCCACATCCCGATAATATGAGGTAATGGTGATAATGAGTATGAGGGTGTGAAACCAGTGGATACTCTTAAAACCTAAATAAATCCTAATTAATCCAACCCTGGTGACCTTTAAGATAACTCCCCTTTCGGGAAGAATACTCAAGGAATCAGCAGGGAATCGAACCCGGGATCCCTAGGCTTGCAGCCAAGTGCACTGACCACTATACCGAGGGGGGCCTACCTTTCAGGGTACCGTAAATGGAGTGTACATCAAACTAATGGCATTTCAGAATACATTAATAATGAACTTAGTCAATAACTATTAAATGCTAACTAAAGATTAAATAAAAATGTTTTTTCATGAATGTTTTTTCATGAATGTTTTCTCATTTTAAAATTACAATCATTATTATTTGAATTGTTAAAATTAACATTAGTAATTTACACAGTTATAGTTAACTTTTTAAATGAAAAATTTAATTTGTATGGGATTATGATGAGGTACAGTAGCCCCATGGCTTCTTTGGTGCTGACTGACAGCTTTGAAAAGTTACCAGACCAAATTATGTATCCCTACGCCGAATTATATGATCTGCAAAAACATGTGTTTATCAGCTGTCACTTCTGACAGTCACTATATAGGTATATACCTAAATGTTGACTGTCAGAAGTCAGCTGTGAGCTGTCAGTCGGCACCAAAGAAGCCATGGGGCTACTGTAGGTATATAAAAATTACATCCAATTAGGATATGAGTCCTTATCGGTGTCCAGGGGGTTCAAATATCTGTCCGGTTTTCATTTTATTATATTTACACATAGGCCTACGTAGTGAATTAGCTTAATTACTTTAATATGTACTTTAAACATAGATTGGTCAAACAAAACTAACTAGAATTGTTTTCAATAAAGTACAATAATTAAATATAAACAAAATATATACATACATACATACATACAAACATACAGACACACATACACATACATACATACATACACACATACATATATACATACATACACACATACACATACATACACACATACACATACATACAAACATACATACACACATACACATACACATACATACACACATACACATACACATACATACACACATACATACACACATACACATACACATACATACACACATACATATATACATACATACACACATACACATACATACAAACATACATACATACATAATCACGCCGTTCCCTTACGGGGTAGGCAAGAAACTCTGCATATAGCTAAAAAAACAAAACACTTATCTAATACATCTTCACCAACGTTCTCCACACTTCCCTACCCTTGCATACTCCCCTCTCTTCAACCACACCTATACACTGAGTCATACATGCTCTTTTATTATTAAAACTCTCAATAATATTTATCTTTTTCACACATGGCCTTACAACATTTAGCCACGTCTTGCATGGCATACCCCCTACTTTTGAGCTACACACTATATCTTCATATATTTGAATCGTCACTTGATCCACACTCATCCTCTCAACATTCCCAAACCAAGGTAAGACGCTTATTTCACATTTACCTATTGGATTACCTTTCAAACCACACTCCTTCAGCATCCATTCGTTACTGACTCTGTCCATACGAGTTTTTCCACATACATTTCTTAGATATCCCATTCCAATGGCATTCACCTTGCTCTTATGCTTCTCTTGACAAATCTACGTTTCACATCCGTAAAACAATTTTGGTGTTAACGCATTTTTATATACTAAACAAAAAAAGGTACCTACGATAGCTCCATTGGTACTCAAATAATTTTAGTTAAGGCTTAACTTCTAACTAAATAGAATTAAAATTGTATAACAAATCTTTTTAATTCACAAAACAGTTTACAACATTAATATTTCTTACCGAAATACGAGTGTTCCATTTCACTGTACTCTATTGTGAATTCGATCATTGATGAAAACAGTTGTAAGGACACATTTGTTTTTTTAACACCAATATTTTTAAGTTTACAAATCTGCACTCGGCTCATTTGTAGCTGCTGTAAAACGTACATTGCATCTGCAGATCTAGACTCATCTCCGACTACGTGTACTTCCTTGACGTTTGCCCTCAGTCGCTCACCAAACTCTCTCGTCATCACGTATTTCCATTCTTCTTTTGACTCATCATCATATTCAAGAACAGCATTTCTGATTATACAATCAATTAGACAGCGTGCATCCCTGCTTTAAAACGACATTGTATTAGTAAATTAATAATTCTATTGGCGATGTTTTTATATCTCTTAATGTACGGTACAGTAGCCCCATGGCTTTCTTTGGTGCTGACTGACAGCTTTGAAAAGTTACCAGACCAAATTATGTATCCCTACGCCGAACCATGTGATCTGCAAAAAACATGTGTTTAGCAGCTGTCAGTCAGCACCAAAGAAGCCGTGGGTCTACTGTAGTTTGGTATGAAAATGATCATATGAGTCAAGGGTTTTCAACTGGTGGGCATCATCTGGCTCGCGATACCTTTATCTTCGGCACACTAAGTTTATTGGAAAAGTAATATACTGTAGTATAATTGTCATTTTCAGCCAAGAAACGAAAGTTTTGACTTTTGTGGGAAAAATCCATGAACGCTCCAACTGATTTTAATTCAGAACTTAATTACGCTCTTTTTTTACAAAAAAAAATATAATTTTTTATCCGTGTGAGTCTATTACCGTTCACCCCTCAGCCGATTATGATGCTGCGACCTTGCACTAGACTTGTGGATTCTTTTGTGTCACTCGGACAATTTTAAGTTGGAAACCTCTGATATAAATGATGCTATTCATAATATTTTACTATTTAAAACCCGCCTCGGTGGCGCAGTTGGCTAACGCGCTAGTCGTGTTGAGATCAACTGCTGAGGACGGAGAGATCGAGGTTCGAATCTCGTTCGGGTGAACTGGGGTTATATTTCCTAAATGGTTTTTCCACTCTCCTTCCACGCAAATGCGGGTTCACTTCCTCTAATTAAACCTTCCCAATTCCTAATCCATTAGCGTAATTAGTGCTTAAAGAGTATAACCCGAACGGGTAGTAAGACGTGGTGCTAAATAATAATAATAATAATAATAATACTATTTAAAACTAGTATACAATATTAAAAAACTTTATTAGTTTAATATTAAATATTGATTCAAATTTAATGTAACCCACTTTGGTGGTCGAATGATTTAAGGTGGTACTCTAGCAATAGCTAGGACTGCCGATAGTGAGGAGATAGGGGTTTGATTCCTGATCACGTCTACTGTGGCTCGTTTTTCTTAAACAGTTTTACATTCTCTCCCCCGCAAAAATGCGGATAAACTTTCTCATATTTCAACCTTCCCCATCGCTAACATATTAGCGTAATTAGTAAATATGCGTAAAAACCACACATGTAGTGAAACCTAAGGTCAGAACAAAAATATATTTGTGTCAGTAAGATTGTCTCATGAACTTATTTTGTTTATCATAGATAATAATAATATTGCATGTCTAGGCTACAAAATTTGTAGCCCAGAAGTAGAAAGCTTAACCTGTACTATTGGCACAGCAACGCCCGAATGTACTGATCGTACATCCTTTCCGTGGAGGCTCTTTCCCTGTCCCGATGAGATGAATTAATGATGATAGTGAGTATGAGGGTGTGGAACCAATAGGAACACTTGAACCTAATTTAAACCTAATCGAACCATACCTTGATGACCATTGGAGTAATTTCTCTTTCGGGAAATATATCCTAGCCGCCAGCCGGAAATCAAACACCAGACCCCTAGGTTGGTAGTCAAGTGCGCTGACCACTACACCACGCAATATTTATGTATGTATGTATGTATGTATGTATGTATGTATGTATGTATGTATGTATGTATGTATGTATGTATGTATGTATGTATGTATGTATG
>CABFOV010002307.1:18584-60271 GCA_902141375.1 Timema poppense | reverse complement strand
CCCCCCCCCCCTTCCCCATGGTGCCCGATTTCATTTTGAAACGTTATTTTTGAGATATAATTCTAAACCAAATTAAAAATATGTTCTTCAAAAATTTGTTAGAAATAGCCTTATTAAAAAGCTAGTAAAAAAATTAAAAATCCGGCTTCGAGGTGCATTCGGAGTTGGACCCCCTTTCTTACACCTATGTTAAAAATTTCAGATCTCTGCGTGCCGTAGATTTGGCTGGGCATCGCACACAAACAAACAAACAGACAGACACTTCCTTTTATTGATATAGATTACTCTAATGGGCTAAAGATGAGGAATAAGGTTTAGAATTCTGGAGACAGGCACCGAAACAATTCGGATCTAGGACTACATAAGAAAGTCTCGCTGCCGCCGTAGCAAAACATGCCCAAGCTTTTTTTCTAAGGTTCCCTCCCCCTTCTTCTCCCCAGTTCCTTAAAAGTTGGTTAGCATTAACAATGTTTTAATAGTTTAGCTTAATGTTAGGCCCGACACCTTAGCTCAGTCGGTATCGTGTCTGCCTATTGAGCTAAGTGTCCCGCATTTGATTCCTGGCATCGCCGAAAATTTATCAATGGTAAAAATATAGGCTTACCCTTTCACATTGATGAATTAACGGCCGGAGACTGAATGCTGTGCCTGATATAGTTTTAAGTTAGATTATAAGGCATATGAAGCTACGACAGGCCTAGCAAGCCGGTAGTTAAAAGAAGATAAACAGCTTGAATAAAAAACTGACCAAGACCATAGGCTGGAAACAGTAATGGATGTAAAGCAAAGCTTAATATTGGGGGAAAATAAACCTTTTTCTTTGGTGTACATAGTTTAAATATTATGTTAATAAAATACAATGCTCGATTCTCGTGTCCTGGTGTCAATTTTCAGAATATAAAATGCAATGTAGTTGAAAAAAATTAATTAGCTATTTGGAGTGATAGGGGGATCAAAAGTTCCCATTGCCCCACAAACAAGATATACATCAGCTAATCAGCCTTACGGGGATTTCATTGCGATTCTTAAGCCAGCTGAATTCAACTAGTGTACTTTTAAAAATAAAATTTCATAAATTTAAAATAAAATTTCATTCTATTCATAACTCTTTAAATAATTTGCTATCATAAAAATGGCCTTAAATTTGGGAATTTGATAATATTATTTAAAAATCTCAGATTTTATTCATTACTATCCACTATATAATTATTATATAAGCTTATATATTTTTGTTGTTGTTGAAGGAAACCCTAGGAAGATAAATATATGATTATATTTTTATAATTTTAGTGAGGTAAAATGAACATTTTAAAGGATTTATTTTATTGCAGCTTTGTTTGAAGAAAAAAATTGCAAGGCAAACTATAAAATTAAAAAATGCTAGCAATGCTTTCTTGTAAAAGAACCCCTTTTCTCGTTACAGCGTGCGCCCATGCTTACAACTGATAATATTTTCTGTTATTTCTAATAAGAAACAAACGTAACTTCTTACTCTTCAAAACTCATTTTCCTATTCAAGATCCGAATAGCAGAGGTGAGTTAAACTTGAGCGCAACGATTAGGCGGAAATCTTGTGATTGGCTTAGAGCTCCTCACGTGACCACATTTCTGTTATGCGCTAGTTTTTCAGCGAACGTGTGGAATCCAACATAACTCATCAGCTTATTAGTACATTTGCGTATAATTCTAACAGGTAGTAAGAAGTTATGCTAGCAAAAAAATCACTTCCTGAAAAACACAAAATAGAATCAACTATCTTTATGTTGTGCCTTAATAGAAAAGTTCTTTTCCATTTTCTCCGTGGATCTGAGAGGAATTTCTACGAATTTCGAATTATCGGCCTCTTTGTTGAGTACGCTAGTCCCTAGCGCCAGTTCGAGTCTCCTCCACATCGAGTCCTGTTTCTTCTCCACGTTATGCTGGGGCCACTCCAGATACGTCCTGGTAGCCATAAGGTAGTTCAAGTGACGAGGAACCTTGGTCCTGTCCAATCGCTCCAACTCCAGGAGGATCAGGAAGTCGCTATCATCCTCGAACAGCCTGTGGTTGGCCATCTCCAGCTCCCATTGGCACCACTGAGGGACATCACCAATAGCGAATAAAGTGAGGTTATGTTTATGTTCATGCATAGTTAATAGTCAATAATACTTAGCGTACAATGCATAATTCATAAAAAAAATAGTTCAACGTAGTGATTATAAGGTCTTACTTAATCTATTGTATTTTAATATTATAAATGGGTCAAATCTATTAGAAATATTAGTTAAGATAATTAAAATTACTTCTGTTAATAGTTCTCTCGTGGAACAACATTACGGGGAGTATGCGAGAAACGCGAGAAAAGGTGTTTTTGAAATTTTTATAACAACATATTTTTTGGTCAAAATAAATAAAATATTTTTTTCTAGACAAATATAAAGTTTAATTTTCTTCACAAGATGAACTCAACAGTTGTTGAATATCTGTCAAGAGTGTCCTGGAATTTAAAGACAGCTTGTTATTTTCATTTTAAAAAATGTATCGTCTAATGGCGTTGTGCTCATGTCGTGACAGATATTCCACAAATGTTGATATCACCATGTGAAGAAAATTAAACTCTATGTGTACCTGTAAACAATATTTGATTTATTTTAAAAAAAATTGCTATAAAAAGTGCAAAAACACTGGCATTTTCTCGCGTTCCTTACATCCCCACCTTAACTAAATCATATCGTTTCAGGCATAAAATTAACCTAACTTAAAGTAGTGCTAGTACTTTTAAATCAAATTTTATTTTGATTGGTTCTGATTTTGTTTTTGTGATGAATAATTATGGAATACCTACTTCTCAATAATAGTGTATAAAAAATCCCCTTTATTTTCAGTCATATTTACAATCATAGTGAAAGACGCTTAAACAAATACAATTTGGATACAACACACGAGGCATTTCAAACATAAACAAGAGATATTTTCCGTACGATTTGTATACTGAGCTTTAATTGCTAGAGCAGGGGTTCCTTAACCGGGTGTCGTGACGTAGGGCTTCACCGGTCTTTGTTCGGGACGACGCGGCTAAAAGGAAAAACTAAAACTTATAACGTAAAGTGAAATGCAACATGCAAATTTTTAATACGTGTAATCGTAGATATATATTTTAAAGAATGGGATAAATCATACAAGAAAACACATGTTTAGCCATTAAGAAGAAGTTGTATACATGAGATAGTGTACAACAAAAATATGTCTACTCTAATTCCTTCTTAATCATTTCTGTAATTTTGTTCTTATTTTTATTTTTAAAATAATACCAGATATTAATGTAATCGACTTTTTTTTAACCATTAAATCGAATTTGGGCAATTAAAAAAAAAATTGGTATAGGGCGTCGAACAAAAAATCTGACATGTGAAGGGCGGCGCGGTCTCAAAAAGTTTGGGAACTCCTGAGCTAGAGCCTTTTCTCGCATTCTCATTGGCTGATAACTACGTCTTAAGTCTAAGGTAATTTACGCTCAGCTACATACACAACCTATAAAATGTTAAATCAACTTTATGCGTTTTGCACAGTTCACAATGTATCGGTTATGAATACCTTCATTGAAAATAATGTGTTTAATTTTTTTTTGCACTATGTACTATGCAATATTTTCTGTTATCTATTTTTATGCATGAATATAATCGCAGGTTTAGAAAACATTTACCGTCCCAATATTTCAGCTCAGCCAGTAACGTACATTATAAAATACATATGATTTTTACTGTAGTCAAAATTAATAACAATTTATTATTTTATAATGTACTATTGTCATTTTATAGGTGTTGATAATATGAATGCGTGAAAGTACCTGACTTGTGACGAAGTTGTCAGTGAGAATGACGATGGTGAACTTGCTGTTCTGCAAGGAGGAGACGATGTTGGTGCTGATGAAAGAACCCAGTATAAAATCTCTCTCGTGAAGACACAGGCGGTATTTCCCTGGTCCTTGCTCTAGATGGGGCACAAGTTGACTCATCACCCATGTCCGATCCGAGCCGCTGCGATCAAAACACACCGTTATAGTAGGATTCTAGTAGAAAATACTTATAAAATACATAAGTATGTTTTGCAGATTTAGTATTATTTCATTAATATCGACTAAAATAAGTGACAGTTTGCTGATCACATGATTTTGTTTAAATTTGTGAAAAGTGTTTTTAGTAAATTCTATAACTGTCCAAAACGTTCCTTCCTGTCAAAATCAAATTGTATTAGGAAGAAGTAGTAATTTTACTTTCTCATATAAAGAATGCGCTTAAGTGCTCATGAAGGTGTCTCCCTAAGGACTCGGTACAAATATGGTTCTAACGACAAACATTTCCTTTAAGGAAGTAATGGTTTTATGGATAGGGTAGCTGACATTTACTTGGGAAACTAAACCCAATATCATCTCAAAGGGAACTGCAGGACTGCAGGTCTTACGGCGAAAAGCTTTTGACAAAGCTGCTTCGCTATATAAACCATGCAGTTCCCTCTGAGATGATATCCAGTGTAAGTCAGAGCCCCACCCGGATTAGGTAATTATTTATAATTTCATTGCAAATAATATATTTCTATTTTCAGGTGATTACTATTCCATTTCCTTAAAAAAAATTCCCTCCTAATTGTATCCCCTTAAGTTAGATCAGGGGCCGGACACTTTTTAGTAGTGTTGTGCCGAAGTAAGTGTGGATTTATGCGTGGACGTTGATCAATGCACGCACATTAGAAGGTGTGACAATCCTCCTAATGATATAACTTGAGTTGCTCATAATTTATAAACATGTGCACTTTTATTCAATAAAGAAAGCTAAAATTAAATTGAAACCCTCGAGAAATGTATAAATTTATTGTCTCCTTTACAACAAATCTATAAAGTTATTGCCTCTTTTGAATTTTGATTTGGTATCGTCTTTCTTGAATACTTGAGAAACTAATTGCTTTATTGTGACAAAAACTTTTTTGGTAATGACTTATTCAACATTTTCAAACCTAACAAGGTATTATCTATTTTGTTAACAAAAACCTAATAATATATTGCCTACCATTTAAACTCATCGACTCTTTCGAAAACCTGGTAAGTGGTTTACTACTTTAAAACGCGAATTTTAAAAGGGATTTCCTTCCCTGTAAAACACAAACTTGAAAAGGTATCGATTGAATCCCTTGACACTTTTGCAACACAAACCTTATGATACACTAACCTAACAAGGTATATATAGTAACACACATAATTTACAAGATATTATGATGACTTAAATAGCTAAGCCCTTATATATGTTAGTTACAGTTATATACGCATCTAATTATCATATTTAAATAGAAAAATGACAACTGAACAAGGGAATCAAACCTGGAACCTTTGTCTCAGTACGTCAAGTACGATTTCCGCACGTCCATCACTGTCTCTGCCTTAAAATATGAGAAAAGAATGACCATGAACACGGGATGACTCTTGGATAACTCAGTGGTTAGAGCAATAGCGTACTAGTCCAAAGGTTTCGGGCTAGATTCCCTTGTCCAGGTGTAATTTTTCGATTTAAATCATATTATAAGGTGCTAGCTCTATTGTAAAACGAGTCTTACAAGGTTCAGCCTCCCATGTAAGAAACAAATCTGGCAATAAGTTTATTGAATCCCTTGTAAGAGACAAACCTGGCAAGGTATTTATTGAACCCCTCGTAAGACACAAACCTGACAAGGTATTGTGTCCTTTGAAACCCAATCCTCTCATGATGGTGTTGTTTACCTGTAACAAACGAAGGCGTCGTACTTGAAATTTCCCGCCAAACAATCCGCATTCATGTTGCTCCTCCTCTTCATCTTGACGAGATGCAACAGATATGTCAGTTCAAATCGGTACATATAAAATATACCAAGAATAAGGACCAATAAAAAAACTACAGAGCCTATCGTGAAACCCAGAATCCAATTATGTTTCTGGGAATTGAATCTTCTTAAACAACCTTTCCCGCTAAACTTTACCTCCGAAATCGGTGCCCCTAGTTTCTCCGATGGAGAATAGCATTTCAACTGATGACGCGACCCCTCATTGAATATTTTTAATGTCGACGTATTGTCATGCACTGTTTGTAGCCAATTTTGAAGCTCCGGAAATTGACAATGTTCGCACTCAAAGTGATTCCCTCCCAAGTCAACAGATTCAAGTCTATCCAATGAGCTTCTCATATTAAACGAGAGTGAATTGATAAGGTTGAAAGATAAATTCACATGTTTAACAAACGGGTGCTTTGTCAAGACTGCTGATGAGGGCATCGACGCGTCGCGCAACGTTTCGGTAAAGCAACTTTGATACGAATCACGAATAAAGGTGTAAGAACTGTTCCAGGATGATATCATGTTATTAGAAAGATCCAAATGTTTAACACACCCTGAAGCAACCATGTCCTCAGGGCTGGTAAAATTATTATGAGATAAGTCCAAAATTTCCAATATGTGATTAGGTTCAAATTCAAGTCCTAGGCTCTCATTGAAGTGCATGTAAGATAAGTTCAGAAGTTTGAGATTTTGTAATTCGTACACGGCTCTTGGTGGTAAAACTAAAATACGATTGCCTGCAAGATTCAAATATTGCAGAATTTCTTGTTCTTTGAATAAGGATTGGCCGTCTTCAGCCTCAAGAGAAGTAAGTCCACAGAAACTTATGTCAAGTCCTAAGAGTTTCAGGCCACCAACCCCTAGGAGAGGTCGCAAAACTCCAACATTGTTAAGTGATGATTGCGATAGGTTCAACCACTTCAGATTGTCAAGTCTAAGTAATATATTCGTGAAGTTTTCTATCTCAGGTTCGCCATCGAGATTGAATTCATTCCCGGTCAAATCGAGACTTATCAGATCATGTAGATCTCCTATACTTGGAGGGATATTCACGAGTCTGTTGTTGGCAAGATTGAGATGCTTCAGATTTGGACACGACTGGAAATTGCCTGAAACAAAATTGTCAGTGTATGCATTTTTATTTGTAAAGAAAATGTGCTACCATAATAATTTTAGTAGATAAAAAAATAATGTAATTTATAAAATAACCATTGGGCTGTACTGTACATATAAAGCCGATTTTAATACGCCATCCAACTATATTGCAAGGTACACTCAGTGTTAGGGAGTATGACCACTGGCAACGATACTTTATTTATGTAGGTGGTAACGGGGGCTGGCAAGAAAAACAAAAAGGTTTTTAATAACTTGCCTTCCACCCCCATTTACACCTTCCTGATACTTGTTTGAAAATTGGATGAACTTAAAATCTATTTGGAGAGATCCTCCACCCAATTTTTTGAGCATCAGATTATTTTATAAGCCATTCGGAGGTGTCCTCTTTAAACATTTTTTTTTAAATTAGAGGCCTCTTGAAGATATTTTGAGTAGATCTCATCTTGAATTTAAAACAATTAGATTCTTTTATAAGATATTTAAATTAGTCCTTACTTTAATTTGTTCTAACTTCTATAAGTTTTTTGAAATGGTATTCTCTAGCAATTTTTTTAAAATAAGTATGTCTTTAGATGCTGTGCAAAACCATCCTCACATGGATATTTTGAAAATGTGATGGTTTTAACAGTTATTTGGAGTTGTTGTCACCTGAATTATTTATTTAGAATCATATGCATCTAGAATATATTTTGAGTGACCCTCTCCAGGCAATCTTTTAAGATTAAATGCCTCTAAAACTATTTTCACAGAAAAGGTATAGACCAGACCCACAGCCTACAGGTTAAAATGGCTGGGCTCATTGTGAGAGCTTGAATGCTTCAATAAGGGGATCATTACGTGCAGTCCCAAGTGACAACATCGCTATCAAACAGGCATTTTTTTTAAAACGGTTCCTTTAAAGAATGCTTTACAATAAAACAGACAAGAATTGCCTTCTTGTCTTAAGAAACCAGCTTGCGTGAAGTTAAATTCAGGTAGTGTCCCTACACTCCCTCCTAAAAACCAACTTAGCAAATAGGCTTACGTCATTAGACTGCAATTTACAAAGAAAACCTAAAACACAATGGTCTTGTTTTTGTTCAAGCTAATGTTTAAAAGTTGTTTAGTTGTAAACAATCTTCAAATATCCTTGACTAGATACTTGTCTGGAAAGAGTCTTTCATTCAAAGGGGGTAAGAGGGTTAGTTGGGAGTAGCGGGATTGCTGGTACCTGAAATATTGTGTTAGGACAACAACGAACAATTTGAAAGAGATTTGTTTCACGTGGAAGTGCAGCTAACACAGAGTATTTCAACTAGCACTCTTCAGTGCCTAAGGACTCAACCTGGCACAAGAAGTGCAGGGAAACCCCCGTTTAAGGCTGAGTATCTGGTTCGTATCTTGTCTGTGGTCTAGTTGTATGTTGTATAATATAAATAATCCACTATCCCTGCATGGTGCAAACTAATAATATTAGGGTGCCAAAAATACTGTCTTTGACAGGCTGATTTAACGTAAACTGAGTAGGCAATTTCAGAAGTCGGTAAAAAAAAACGTATCCACTGTTACCTTATTCATTGCTGTAGGCTTTGTATTAGTTGAGAAAAAGGGATGTTGACAACAGAAATAATATAAAATTAAAACATCATAGATTATTCTTTTTACTTAAATTTTAAACAATTAATGTGTTTTAACGTAAACTGAGTATGCTGTCAGAAATCGGTAAAATAAACCTATCCACTGATACTTTACTCATCGCTGTATTAGTTGAGAAAGAATTTCGACAACAGAAATAATTTATAGGATTTATACATACTTACATGTATATATATATATATATAAACAAAAGGGAGACACCTCCCTCCCCCTCCCCCATCTCCTGAATCATTATTTGCAAACATGTTATCCTTTCTTACTTTCCCCTTAATATTCGTGGAAGATTGTATTTAAATATTAGAGTGATTCGCCGACAAAGTGGCCCCGAATGTCATAACACCAGAAAAGGGATTATATTGGTTATCAATCTTTTTAAAACATATTATATATTCTTAATTTTAAATAAAATATTTAGATTTTATTTCTTTACTTAGAAATAATTATTTGTTTATTTAATTTAAATACTTATTTTTTGAAACCCTAAAATAGTACACATTGTTGGAGACCGACCCTGGGATCTTTGAGCCGTAGGGTTCACCTAGTGGACGAACTAACCCTTCTTTCCTTTATATAAAAAAGGGCATGATAAAATTAGTTCCGATTTCGCTCTAAAATCGATGTGAGGCATCAATGGTCCATCTTGTGTGTAAAACTATTTAAAAAGTATTAATATGGTCCATTGTGAGCTAGTGTTACATTTACTCTACCTTTATCCATTGTGACGATTTCATTGGCAGTCAAGTCAAGGCGTGTCAGTTCAGGAAGATCGTCCAACCAGTGCTCCATATGGTCCCAGTGGTTCCCAGTGACCCTCAGGTCGCGAAAACCAGTCCCGTTTAGGAAGGGCACGATGTAGACCGGAGTCGAAATGTTGAATTCTGGGTCGAAATCTAACACCATCTTGGTTTCATGCGCCCCCAATAGCTCTTGGTTGACGTACTTCCATTCTTCCCAATACTCTTTGGAGTAACGACCGTTTTGTCTCCCTGGATTCAATACGTCTTCCAGGACCTGAACTTTGGATATGCACGAGGAAGACCCACTGTGACAAAAAAAAAAATTGATCACTGACTTGGACTTTATTTATCTGAAAAATATAAAACTTTTTTTTAGTGAGGAAAATGATGAGAATGGGAGACACCTTTTACTGACAAAATGTTTGAATAAAGAGGATAAAAACGCAAAGAAACAGTTTTTAATATTCTACAATGAAAATACGTAAATTTTAAGACCAAAATAGAAGAATAAAACATACCGGTATGAAAATAAGGGTGTGTTAAGTTTGGAAATGTCGAAGGTCAAATATCTTTCACTTTGGCTTCAACACCCGCAATAACCTTCAAAACATTTCTAAGGTAGAATAAACTTATATGCGACTTTAGCTTCAAAACTGTAACACAAGTTTCAAACTTCGCTTCGACTACGGTTACGTATCTAAGAGAAACAGCCTTCACACACCTCTATCAGAAATATTTCTCTTTTTAGAATTTGAATAGCCCTAGTCCCCAGCCTTACGGGAGATTCGCGGCACTTCTTGAGCCAGGTTGAGCCTTAGGCACTGAGGAGTGCTAGTTGCAGTTATAAGTGACAACAGTACTTCCAAGTGAAACAACTCACTTTAAAATGGTTCGTTGTAATGGGGTGGGAATCCAACACAATAGTTCGGGTACCAGAAATCCCACCATTAATTCACCCTCTAACACCCTTTCAATGAACAAAGTAACTATTGGATGGTATTTGAAGAGTGTTTACATAACTAGAAAACTTGCAAAGGTTTACTTGAATAAAAAAAGGATCATGGTGTTATACGTTTTCTTTGCAATTTGTAGTTTGGGTAAGCTCATTTGGGAGCTGGTTTATGTGAAGGGGTTGGGGCTGCTACCTGAACTTAGCATTGTGTAAGCCTGTATATTGACACTAGAAGGCAATTTTTGTTATCTCTCTAATAAGACAATCTATGATGCTAAACTGTTTTTAAAAATGACTGCTTGATAACGATGCGTTATCACTTGGGACTGCACGAATTGATCTCCTTATTGAAGTTACTCAAGCTCTCACAATGGGCGCAACCATTTTAACCTGGATGCTGTGGGTCTGGTGATTTTACCCTGTCTGTGCCTTAGTCTTAAAATTGTGAGCCGAAGGAAGATCAAAAGTCAAATAAATAAGTGTCGTGGTAGGTATTCATATATGCGATAAAATTGGTTTAGGTCTATTAATAAATTTAAAGAATTTTAGGTATACACATGGGGACTGGAATGTAACTTTACTTTTTTTATTTTTTACATAAAAAAATTACACCAAAAGATATAAATTTAATTCAAATCCCAGAAGGTTCAACACTTTTTGGGATTAAAAGTATTGACACGTTGCTTTATCTCAATCAGTGATGCATTTACCTACTGTGCCAAAGATACTAGGGTCGATATATAGCAAGGCTGAAAAAACGGTATATACTGAAATTGGGGCTTTCCCTTTCACAGTGATGAATTGACGAACACGGGGTTTGTTGTTGTGTTTGTTCTAGAGCCAAACTAAATTATAATTGTGAGTCTGTAATCGTTTTGGTTCAGGAAGTGCATGATAAACTTTACAATTCAAAAACACTAGAAAACAAATCTATTTGACCTCTCACTTTCACATATTTAGTTGTGTAGTTTGATAAACAGGGAACTAATAAATACAGTTCTTGGTTTGATCAGAATGTCTGGTGTGGTTTCTAAATAAAAACCTCTCTCGGTTTCCTAAGATAAAATAGTCCGTGTCGCTAATATCCTCTTGATGACGTTAGAGCGTGCTGCTAAAATTACCGATTGTCGTGCATTAGTCATTAGATTGCGCCTCTTTTTATCATAAAGCGGAAAGATGCAATGTCCGGTGCTTTGATTTGTCAATGACTCACATACTGACGTACTAATAATCTAATAACGTTTCCATGCAAAGGAACATTGGACATGGCAAGATTAGGGTTGGTTGGTGTCTGATCAATAATTTAATTTTACTTTTATATTCCGCGTCTGGGAAGAAACTACAGTAGCCCCATTGCTTCTTTGGTGCTGACTGACAGTTCATGGCTTTGAAAAGTTTACCAGACCAAATTATGTATCCCTACACCGAACCATATGATCTGCAAAAACATGTGTTTAGCAGCTGTCACTTCTGACTGTCAAAATTTAGGTATATACGTAAATGTTGACTGTGAGAAGTCAGCTGTGAGCTGTCAGTCAGCACCAAAGAAGCCACGGGGCTACTGTATATAAGTGTAGTGGCGTCACCAGACCTTTATATGGGTGAGGGTGGGGGGGACGAGGTCGGATTAAGTCTCCCCCCTTCACTCAATCTCAATTTAACATTCGTTCATTCGAAACCTCAGCTCAGTTGTTTGCATTTCTGCCTACTAAGTTAAGGGCCTTAGTTTCGATTCCTGGTATAACAAGTTTTTATAATTTGTGAATGGGAGATTTTCCTTTCAAGCTCCAACAACAGGCCTAGCCAGCCGGCAGTGGAAAATATATGGCATGGATAAAAAACTGACCCAGGCCACAGGCTGGAAACAATAAGGGGTGTAAATAGTGTGGATTGTGAATTGAGCAGTGTTTACAAAAATGTGGTACGCCTACCCCTAGCGGAAGTTAATTTGTAGCATTTTAAAAACTATAATACATGCACAAAATAATATTAAACTAAACATATTCATGATATTGATTACCTAACTTTTTAAATACTAACAAGGGCTATTTTTTTTATTTAAAATCAAATTAATGATTCAAAAGCTTAGAACCGTACTAATTTTTTCTGAATAGCTGACGATACAGTTTTTTGACCATGCTGTTTGACTTTTTATTAATTTTCGTTGTAAGTAGTAGGCCTGCACTATAAATGTAGTTGATTAAATATTTTTCTTATTTTGTATGATCTAAGACCGTCTCTGTGATCTGGTGGTCAATTTTCCTGGCTACAGATACAGAGGTCCCGGGTTCAATAAAAATGTATCTGTGAGCCAGTGGGTCTAGAACGGAGTCAAATCTTAGCTCCGTGTGGACAAATGAGGAGCTACTTGAATAAATAAGTAGCGGCTCCTGTCTAGAAAATTGAGATTGGCCATAGGGTTCATTGTGCTGACGACATGACACTCTAGTTGCTTATGTTAGCACTAACATTGCTTAAGGCAGTGGCCGCTCGATATGTATAGATCTTTCTTGGGATTAAGCTACGGAGTTTTTTTAAAACCTATTTCATATCACTTAATTAAACTTGTTATGCCTCACTGTCAGTCGGCCCTTGTATCTTTCCTCAGTACTTGCACAGACCGCGCCATTAACCCTCTCTACTGCCTGGACCAAACTAAAAAGTTTTATTATAAAACTTTAACCATAAATAACCCCCCCATAAACGCACCGGGACAGTACGATGAAATTAATTATTGGAAATAGATATAAGCAGCCTAAGATAATCCTTCATTATCTAAGACCACCATAAAATAAATCAATTATTAAAATTCAGTAAGATATATTGGGCTCCAGCACCCAAACATGCCCACACTCCCTACAACACTACAACATAAAAATTATGCCCGGTGGCACCCACTTTCACTGAAAACTCGCATGCTAGGCCAGGGATGCATCTAAGAGAGGACCTAGGTCTACACGGGTAGCGTGCAAGGACGTGCCATTAAGGATGTGGCGGTTGTTTTAAACAACGAGCAGGTCGGGTTTGCCCGGTTAGTGGGGCCGGAGTTCCTCCGGGTGTTCTTGCTGGACGTTATGTAAGGCATGGCTTCCAAATTTGGTCAAGCCCGGAGGCGGATACGGGACTGGTCGGACTGCCAAATACTGCACTGGCATTACATAAACACGTGTATACATACAACCTCCAAACTACAGTAGCCCCATGGTTTCTTTGGTGCTTACTGACAGCACACTGCTGACTTCTGACAGTCAACATTTAGGTATATAACAAAATTGTGACCGTCAGAAGTGATAGCTGCTAAACACATGTTTTTGCAGATTATATGGTTCGGCGTCGAGATACATAATTTGGTCTAGTAACTTTTCAAAGCTGTCAGCTGTGAGCCGTCACTCAGCACCAAAGAAGCCATAGGGCTATTGTATTTACAGCTCGCTCTTTTTAATGTGTAGAGTTGCTAACAAACACTAAAAACACGCAGACGCTCCGTGCCCGTGCTTTATTTTTCTTATTTCAGATAACTAGAAGCCAAAAGGAATAAGGACCCAGGAACCACCAACGAATCCGACTATATATTCAACTTCAGCTTCACCATTATTATCATATGACCATCTTCACCAGCATCAATCACCTAGAGACTCAGATACCTTTTTTTTCAAAATGTTATATCTAGTAAAATATACATTCAAGAGAATGTACAATTATAAAGACGCCCAAGTCAATTAGGAGCCTACTCGGGGCTACTCGTAGCTCTTCCACTTGGTGACCCAAGTTATCCACCAACCGAAATTAACTTGTTTCTGTTAGGGGACATGACACCCAGTAGTACTTTTAGATCCTTGACATTTCCAGCACTATCCTATGTTAGTGGGAATATGCGTCAAACCATATTAACGCTAACGTACGTATGCACCCTGCACGATACTATTGCAGATTTTTACCCTTGACTTAGTCCAAGGGTCTTTTTCCCTGCTCTTACTTTCACTCAGTGGGGTGGTCCTGGTGGCTTTCCCTTTGTCTGCGAGGCCTGCCCTACCATACTCTAATAAAGTCGTACTTATTTTCTTACTTTCCCGTATTTTAAAGTGCATAGGTCTTGGCCTGATGCACACGTAGTGCCGTAGTACCCCAACCTAATTTATCTTAGTTGCACATGTGGAGAGAGCAGTATTAGAGTCGGCTCTCACACACGGCAAAGCGGGATACGGGGGCCTGCCGTAATATCTTTTTTTCTTTTTTTTCTCCACAGTTCATGTTCTCTGAGACGTCCGTGAAGAGTTCCCCACCTTTCTCAGAGCCAATAAACGCTCAGATTTGAAGGCATTCCAGAGAAGGTGTCTGAGGATCATTGTGGACGCGTCTCGGTACGTTAGGAATGTGACTGCATCGTGACCTGGAAATGCCTACCACCAAGAACCACTTCCGGAAGCTGACGCAGTCCTTCTACGACAGACTTCCCGGTGCCACCAATCCTCTTATCCAGGAGCTTGGGAATTACGTCATCAAACCTGAAGGGTGCCACCAACGTCCTAAAGCCCTGCTCGCGGATAGGTGATAAGTGTCAAACAGTGGTTTGGGAGACTCTCACCCAGCCCCCCACAGCCCCGTAGAGTAGTGTCTCCGCACGTAGCCCTGAAAACCCTTATTTTGTTTCCCAATATACTTTTTTTCCACTAATACTAATAATATGTTTTTTCTTTGTTTCAGAAACTTAGCGAAATGCGACAATCCGTCTGTTTTAGGACCCGAAACCACACGGTGTGACCAATTGGTCAGTACATGTTGTAATTTGCTCTCGTGCTCCCCTTCAGGGTACATCAGAGTATGCTAATATGAGACATGCGACATCAGATTTCAGTGGCTACCCAACCCTGGTGTATAACCTGTTCGAAAGACCGTAAATAAATTATCATTTTTATGAAAGAGCATTCTTTGTCATAACTACCTCTTTCTCCGCCATCATCATACCTCCCACCGCGACTAACGTTGCCGGGACATCCCCCTACCTCCCACCACGACTAGTGTGTTGCCGGGAATCCTTTTACCAAACTCCCCACCCTTCCCGCCTGTTTGTCCTTCTCACCGGTGATCTCACGGGATGGGCTACACTCACCGCTCCTGCAAGACCCACCGACAGAAGACCCTCAAGAGGGCGTCGGCAGCCAAATAGCACTCCACCCAAGGGCCCACTTTCTACTGCCCCGAACTCAACATCCGGACCCCCGAACGTCTCCACTTCACCCCAACCCCTGAGTTATCTCCTTCCTCGCCACGTTTTCCCCTCTTAACAACCACCCGAATCCCACCTACTCCAATTTCTCCTTTAAGCCCAGAGGGCTATCATCTGCATAAAGTAGCCACCCCCCAACCTGCCTATGTCTTCTCCCCCATCTCCCTTCCCTACCCCCACCCACAAGACCCGCGAGACAGGTGCCTGACAATGAAAGTCGCCCGGAGACTACATTTCACCTAGACACAACCAGCTTCCCTCGAAGCCGCAGGCAAGAGATAACAAACTCAAGTTCATATTTAAACATTTTAATTCCAAACCATTTTTGTTGATATTTACAGATTTATTATACCTAAATCACCCGCTTCGATGGTCTCATAGTCTAACGCGTCACTCCCGTGTTAGAATGGATTGCCTGTGATGTAAAGACCAGGGGTTTTAATCCAAGTCGGGTGTGGTCTACTGAGGGTGATTTGTTCCAAAATGATTCTCCACCCTCTCTTCACGTACATTTTGTTACATTTTATTTTAAATCAGACCTTCCTAATTTTAACTGGTGTAATTAATGTATGAATAAAGACCCGAACGGGCAATAAGACGCGGTAAAAATAAAAAATTAAATACAACTACTTATTTAAATAAACTTAATCATTGTATCGACCACAAATCAGTTTCTCTATAAATAACACAACGAACGTCAAATTTCTATTTTCCTTTCTAAAGCCATATTCACGTCACCATTGTAGTAGCGATACTTTCTTAACACAGTCATGTCATTAAAAAAACTGTCAAACCTGTAAGTTTTTATAATTTATGTTCCCCTTTTTACTATCAAGTTTCACTCTTTATTTTTGTTTAAAAGATTCAGTATTATAATGTATAGTGATAAAAATAAAAGGGATGATACAATTTTATAATCTTTCTCATATACGTAGTTGTTATATTTTATATATCAAAGTTTGGAACACAATTCGTAAAAATAGATATTCAGAAAGCTACCGTCCTTTCCTCAGAAAAACAAACACATCATATTATGATTAGTCACAATAAAAAATATTTATGTATAAATTTTAAACAAAATTATTCAAACCACGTTTAAAAATTTCAAATCTTCATTAATTAAATAAACATAAGCTATTTATTATCTTGCAAACTATAGTTCCCATATATCAATTTTGAACAAAATAGTTTGAAATATTTTCAAAATTATTCAAATTTCCCAATCATCAGTTGTCAAACTACTATTTAATGGATGTTTTAGGATAAACTTATATATTATTATATATATTCCAATTACTCATTTTTAACTCAGAGTAAAACAAGCAATCATCAGTAAACTACCCTTAGGTGTGATAGACAACATCAAACAATTTTCTATATAACATATAACTATTACGTTTTAAGAAATTCCATCAAAGAGTTTCAGGGACAGTTAAAGAGAAACTGTAAAATGCATGATTTAGTATTCAGAGGCACATGAAGAGTAAATATTAATCATAATATCGAGATCTAAAATTCTCACAACTACAATACTTTCTCTTTATATGAGAAAGTAAAAAATTACCAATGTGGCACTCGTGTGTGTCCTTTAAAAGCTCGCTCACGAAAATACTTATGGTCTCAGTGGTTATAAAGGCTATTATAGGCCTTTTAAAATAGAACAAGTCGTACTCAGGTAAAAATCGTATAAATTAATTTTCTTGTTGGTCCAAAGCACGGGATTTGTATTGTAGTTTTCTGAAAAGGTGTCTTCACCTTTGAATATTTTGGAAATTTTTGGACACATCCTCAGTTTAATAGCTTTCATTAAAAAAACACATTTAGATTGCATTTATATACCCCCGGAAATAGTTGTTGAAAGGATTCGCTTCAAGTTTTGAATATAGTTATGTTTAAAAGAGATTTTTTTTAACTTTGAGTGAAATTGCTATGTCAAACAAACATAAGCTAATAAAGAGAAATTGCTATGTCAAACAAACATAAGCTAATAGAGTGAAATTGTTATGTCAAACAAACATAAGCTAATAGAGTGTAATTGTTATGTCAAACAAACATAAGCTAATAGAGTGGAATTGTTATGTCCAACAAACATAAGCTAAGAGAGTGAAATTGCTATGTCAAACAAACATAAGCTAAGAGAGTGAAATTGCTATGTCCAACAAACATAAGCTAATAGAGTGGAATTGTTATGTCCAACAAATATAAGCTAAGAGAGTGAAAATGCTATGTTAAAGAAACATAAGCTAAGAGAATTAAATTAATTTAATCCAATATTTAATCTAGCTTTTTTACAAACTAACAATAGCATAACAAGAAAGATTAAGAAGAAACTTTGAACCGGGTGTTGTGTTAACTCTTTAAACCTTTAACTAACGAATATAACCCTCTTCGATAGCTGCATGGTCTAAAGCGTCACCCTCGCAATATACTAGACTGCTGATGACAGGAAGATTGGGGTTCAAATCCCGGTCGGGTGTATTGAGGGTGGTTTTTCCTAAATTACTTCCTACTCTCTCACTCTCTACGCAAATGTGGGTGCACTTCCTTTAAATTCAACCTTTCTAATCTAGCGTTATTGATACATATGCGTAAAACCTGAACAGATAGACGCGGTGATAAAAAAAAATTACCGGCTTCGGTGTGTGTGTGTGTGTGTGTGTGTATGTGTGTGTGTGTGTGTGTGTGTGCGAACTAAATGTCAAAGGTCACTTTAATCTGTATTGCTGGTGATGGGAAGGTAGGGCCTCGAATCTCGCCTCGAAAGTATAATCTAAGAATAAATGTGCCTGCATTCGTGTGAAGAAAGCAGGAGAAATCCTCTGTAAGCCCAAACGGGTTTCGAA
The DNA here is from genome assembly GCA_902141375.1 of Timema poppense. Lineage (NCBI taxonomy): Eukaryota > Metazoa > Arthropoda > Insecta > Phasmatodea > Timematidae > Timema > Timema poppense. The sequence continues at coordinate 41,926 of CABFOV010002307.1, read as the reverse complement.
CGCTGAACTTTACGTCACCGGCAATTCAAACTATATTAGCTTAACTTCTACCGATGCAACAATAAAACATATTGAATCCAAAACGAACTTACCTATTATTTTTCCAACACGGCTCATCTATTTCAATAAATCCTACAGCGACGTTCTCATCGAAATCAGATTCCCACGACATCCTTTGCGCGCCCAGCAAAAGAAACAACCGGAAAGAATCCACATATCTAGTGGTCATGTTTTTCCAAGGCGAGTCCAACGTGATTTTACTCAATCTCATGTGCGACAGACCTAAGCATAAAATTAACCTTTCATCGTTTCTCGTTAAAACTTCCTCTGAAACATTAAAATTAGTTTGGGGGAGGCTATCATCTTCATTTTGGTGAAAATCATTCTCGTTTCTAGGTAGTATCGAACTTTCTTCCAAACTATTCCTCGGGTTCTTGGTCACAAAGGTCCACCTCGTGTGCACGTAGAAGGGAAAACTAATGAAGGGCGCGTAATCGCGGGCACGCTCCAACATATCGCACGTAATTATCAGACTCGTCGAATTCCGTCGAGTGTCATTCTCCTTTATAATACAAGTCAAGTTTTTATAGGTATGCTCCAACCTTTCATCGAGACAAGAATTGACAATGTTTCCAATTAAATGATCGGTTTTGTCACATTTGATTTTACCGCACAGGGTGAGGATAGTTATTAGAAGTTTTAAAACGACCGTTGATAAAATTTTATTAAAAACACATTTTAGAAACATTTTGGTATATTAAAAAAAATATCAGATATAGTTGAACAAACGAGATTTAAAAACACCAACAGATGATTACGTTTCGATACCTATTAGGTTGGAAAGTATATAAAAAGAAAAGCATGGTCAAATTATCGAATCACGTTTGTTCTTACATTTCAACGAAACAACACACTACAGATTTAATGGACAGGAGGGGGGGCGGGGAAGTGAGGGAATAAGAGCTTAAATATAACGTGTCATAGAAAACAAAGGTGATTGTTTTATAGACGCTTATCATTATTTACAACAACAAAAAATGATTGAAACATTATTACTTTCATTTCTAACACAACCAAAAGAGGACAATATAGTTTTTCGTTTTCACTTCCGTGTCTTTTTATACAGATCGAGTTTGTTTTAAACGATTAACGACACACGACAGACACACACTTATTTTCGCGAGGAACAGCACACATGTCTGAGCCAACATCACCGTCAAGTCAACTTACACTGACAACTGATTTCCTGGTACTTTCCGAAGCGAGTCAAACAATGATCACGTGGTTCACGTCACCTCTCTCTCTCGTGGATTAAGGGGGAGGCTCGTTCTTCAACAAGTGTCTCCTGAGATATTCTGTTTAAGAATTCAAATCATTCATTTTATAGCTATCGGTGGTGCATGTGGACATAAGGTGTCCGTCTTGTCTGGTTTGCAGGTGATGGGGAAGTAAATAATTCGAAGCCTGGCTGAGCATACTAAGGTGTTTTTTGTTTTTTTTTAAATTTCGCTCGTAGGCAACCCTAATAGGTGAGCGGACTAAAATCCAAGATCTTCTAATATGGCTTACGAATGATATAAATCTCGGTATTGAATATAGGCAGGGATTTTTCCTAAATTATTTTTTCACTATTCCTTTCTCGAAAATGTGGCATATATTTTCTCTAACTTCTACCTTTCTCAGCCCTACTCTAACCAGTGTATAAATATATGCCAATAGCCCGGATGGTTAGTGGGTGATTCTTTTCAAATGGGAACATTTTGAATTTAATTGTATCTATGTATACAAAACTATTTTTTTTAATTTTAGTATAATACATATAGATGACATAATAGATACATTAATAAAATGAATAGTTGGTCTGTCAGCCATGAGCATTGTACGATATCTACAGCAAACATAGGTCTGACATTTAAAAAATTAATTTTCCCTGTGCACTGTCTACTGTGACCTTAGAAGCAGGAATTTTCAAATTAAATTAGATTTGTTGTTTAATTTTGTTAGCACCTCGTCTTATCATTCTTTCGGGCTTTACGATTATATACTAGTTACGCTAGTACGCCAGGGATGAGGAAGGTTATATTTATAGGCAGTTTACCCGCATTTTTGTGGAGGGAAAGGTGTTTTTTTTTAAACCCACCATCATTGCACCCGACCGAGATTTGAACCTTGATCTCCCCGTCATCAGCAGTTTAGTTTACTACTACAGTAGCGCCTTATACCATGCGACCACCAAAGCGGGATTTCATCAATTAAAAACCTGGTCGGAAGCAAATCAATATTAATAAAATAGCTATCATAAGCATTGCACGATAAGATCTTCTGCACGCAGAGGTCTGAAATTTGAAAAAAATTAGTATCCCCTGTGCACAAACGTATGCAACTCGAAGAAAAAAAATTGAAATTTTTATCATATTGTTTTTAAATCAATTAAAAACCGGATCGGAAACAAAAAAAATAGGCAACTGGAACGTACAGTCACTAAACTAAAAATATTCTCCCGAGCAACTCCTGGTATCTACTTCGACTAGTTATTAATAAAGTAACACCACTTCGGTGGTCGCGTGGGCTAACACGCTACTCTCGCAGAAGATTAGACTGCCGATGCCTCTGGGAATCAAACCCAGGACCTTTAGATCAGTAGCTAAGGACGCTGACCTTTAGACTTAACTTAAGCCTAACTAACCAGTTCATGGTAGCCATGGGAACAATTCCTTTTTCGAGAAAAATACCTACCACAGGGAATCGAAAGTGGGACCTCTAGATCAGTAGCCAGGAGAGGTGTCCACTAATTCAAAAAACCTTTCAATGCTTATTGAAGTAAATAGATGTACCAGGAGGATGTTAATGAAACCAAAGAACAGTTTTTAAACATTTATTTACATATCAAATATTTGACATTGACTTAATAATTAGATTTTTTTTCAAATTCAATAACACTGACCGGCATCGGTGGCCGCATGGACTAAGGCGTCACTCTTGCAGTAGACTAGACTACCGATGACGGGGAGATCGATGTTTGAATCTCGGTCGGGTGTTCTGAGGGTAGTTTTTCCTAAATTGTTTTCCACTTTCGCTCCACTCAAATGCAGGTACAATTCCTCTAAATATACATAACCTTCCTAATCCCTCAAACTATTAGGGTAATTAGTACGTAAGCGTATAGCCCGGACGGACCGAACGCATAGTGATCCTTCCTAAATACTTTGCTATTTAGAACGGTTACGTGACTCTAGTAGAAGCTGAGTCCTATATTTAATCTATCATGCCAGTTCAAAATATTACTGTAGTTGAATCGTCATAATAAGAGACTTATCTGATAGTTAAAAGTATTAGTATAGATGAATTGTCATAGTAAGAGCCTTTCTGTCGGTTCAAAAATTACTATTGTTGAATCTTCATAAGAAAAGTCTTATCTGCCAGGTAAAAAAAACACCATATATATGTTGCACCGCGTTGTATTTCCTGTTCAGGCTACACACATGTGTACTAATTACGTTAATGAGTTAGGAGGAGAAAGGTCGAATTTAGAGGAAGTGTACTCACATCTGCATGGGTGAAGAGTGGAAAAAACACCCTCATTATACCTATAAACAACACTACCTTCCTTATCTGCCAGTTCAAAAAATTACAATATTTGGATCTCAATAGTAAGAACCTTAAAGAACAGTTAAAGATGTTAACATACTTGAATTGTCCAACCAATTTAAAACTTTCTTTAGAATAATCGCCACTGTGAGAACCATATCTGACAATTTAAAAAAAGTCACATGAGCAATTTGTATGTATTCTCTGGCAATCAATGTGTTTGGTAGCTGTCAAATTAATAAGGTAATTGGTTGATTTGCATCTGATTAGTGATTAGTAGTAAAAGAAATATCGTTAGCTAGTTTTTATTGGCTTTTTATTTAGCACCGAGTCTTACTACCCGTTAGGGTTATACGCTTAAGTTCTAACTACGCTAATGGGCTAGGAATTGAGAGGGATGAATTTTGAGGAAGTGAATCCGCATTTAGGAAAAACCACCCTCAGTCTATCCGAGTGAGATTCGAACCTCAATCTTTACGTCCTTGGCAGTCCAGCTCAACCTGAAACTAGCGCTTTAGCTAACAACGCCACCGAGGCTTGTCACCGTTAGCTATCTTTTATTGGTGTTGGCTAGTTTACATTTTTCTTGTATATAACTTGATACTTGATAACATTCGACTATAAAAACACTTTCGCTTTTGAGCCAAATTATAAACGTTGTTAGTTTTAAGGTGCGGCAGAAGGGAGCGCAAGTAGTTTTACAATTTGTATAGAATATAATTTTTTGGGCGAAAATAAATCAAATTTTTCTTTAGTAGCAACATAGAGTTTAGTTTTCTGCACATGCTAATATCAACAGATCTTGAATATCTGTCAAGGGTGTCCTGGAATTTTGTCAAAACCTTTTCTCTTTATTTAAAAAGTTTTGACCAAATTTCAGGACACCGTTGACAGATATTCAAGATCTATTGCTATTAGCATGTGCAGAAAACTAAATTCTATGTTGCTACTGGAGAAATATTTGATCTATTTTGGCCAAAGAAATATAATGCTATAAAAGCTGTAAAATTACTCGCGATCCCTTCTGCCGCACCTTAAGATACACATATACCTTGATTTTCTCACAAATGAATATTTCGAGTACTTTTTTAACTATATATATATAGTAAACATTGATAGCATTTTACAGTAATATCACTCTTGAAATACTTATTAAAGGTTTTTTTTAACATAATCAGAATTGTAGATACTATCAATTTTATATCTCTCCCCTCGCAAACTATCGATACGGCCTTGTCTCATACGGGTTTTTTTCCAAATAAAATCTTGTCTAGTTAACGTTACACTTCCTCTTAAATATAGAGAGCTCCAAGATGTTGAAAACCCATGACGTCACGTGTGGTTGTGGTCTCCTTTCGACGACTGAATAATTAACAAGCCTAGATGTATGTATTTGGTGTCAGAAGAGTTTAAGCCACATCAACATTGTGACGATAACCGGCCCTGTGGTGTAGTGGTAAGTGCGCCTGGCTACAAGCCTATGGGTAACAGGTACGATTCCCGGCTGGTACCTTAGGTATTTTTCCTTAAAGGGGAATGATCACAATGATCACCAGGACTTAATTAATTAGGTATGATTTACGTTAAAAATCATACCGGATCCAAAAGTTCATAATAACTATCATCACAGTCATCATTTGATTAAGGGTACGGCGTGTAGACAATCTCCTATGACGTACCCTGGGTATGTTCTGTGACACCAGAGCGGCTAATAGTCTCCCTACACACAAGCTGACCTAATTTGGATGTCATGTCCCTCTTCCGGTTATATATGCTATACGATTAAATACGTGGCGATGAAAATTTGTATTGAGAGTTTAAACACTTTTTATTGTCTGTCGTATAATTAAAGGAAGAGTATCCTAAATACCGAAATCATCTTCTAATAAATCTAATCCAACCAAAACGTGGGAACAAGTCAAACCAACTAAAGAGTGACTTTCGTGTAAAATGTTTGAGAATGAGAGTTAGGTCGATCTACCTTCGACTCGTGTATTACTTGGGCGAAAGACTGTACATATTAAAAAATATATTGTCTTAGGGAGTTGAAAACTTTTAAAGCACAGAGGTAAATAATTATTATCATGCCATGGTTCTCAACCCTGAACGCAGATTATAATGAATACGTCAATTGATCGGGTATTTCCCCATTATTAAACATAAAAATCTAAAAAAAAAACATAATTACAAAATGACTGTGATTAATAATCTGAAGCCTATTATTACACCCTCCGCCGATTCTATAGGTAAGGCCCCTAAAACTATAGGTAAGGGAGGATATAACGTACATATATAAATAACAACAGGTTAAAGAGCAGAGTTTAAATGAAGAATACTTTAATTGTCACCAAGTTAGAAAACAAACACGGGAAAAATGGCCTTAATTCAAAACATCCTGTAGCTACTATAATAAAAGAAAACATTGCATTATGCGCACTGAACATTTACAAACAAACTGGACTTAAGGTCTTTCATAAATTGAGCTATGACTAGTTACACTTAAGCGAAAACAGGACTTAAGGTCTTTCAAGACGCAAATAAAGAATAGGTTATACAAATATTTACATTGACATATCTAACCAAATAACTTCCATTTACGTTACTTAACGATTTAATAGATCATATTAAAGTTTGATCAAAGTGATCATAACACAAAGTAAGCTATGCAAAAAATAAAGATACAATGTCAAACGCAATTTGCCCATGGCGTTGACACGACATTTAACAATTTACTATAGGTCCCTCGTCCATGACCTCAATAAAGCTGAGTTACAAACATGATTTAAAATAAACTAAAAGTTCTTTCCTAAAACTATCCATATCAAACGTTCTTTGATACTGCTACATCTCTCAAACGTTCTAACATTCTAGTGATACATCTACCTAACCTTCGTAGATAATGATACCTCTACCTAACGTTCCTACATTATGATACATCAACATAACGTTCTAACATTATAGTGATACCTCTACCTAACGTTCTTACATTATGATAGCAATGATACATATTATACAAATTACATTCCTCTTTATATTGAGTCTAGAAAACACGAACAAAGGGGGGGTGTTTACACATACTAGTCAGTTACGCAGTAACAGTCCATTTCGTCATTATGATGCAATATCCACAGTTTTCTTGGCCGCTGATTGGACGACTATCGTCGCACTGCAGTATTTACGATAATCCAACTCTTTGACTGGAGTAGAAACTTTCAATGTTTGGCGAGGGTTTCCTTAATCCTCCACTGGGGGCAGTCCAGGGTTTGTTGATTTTGGTGACTGGACTGTCGGCCAACACTGTTTAGTGTTAACGTAAATCTCGGGTCGGGTAGATCGTTGAATATGGCTTCTCAAGTCGTTGTCGCCCCACTCTTCGACATTGGCGGTTTTGACTTGGCAGCGTCGTAGCCAGGCCAGCTTGACGATTGAAAGGTACGTGAAGAGCAGTTTCTCTAGTAGACAGTTTACAAAGGATATTTATGAATGCTGATTTGATGTTTTTGTTGGGGCTACATTTGGCTACAATAGTGAAGATTACTATTGTAGGTTGCGTTGAGGTTATTTTGGGGAGCGGGTAGTATGCTTTACGCGACTTGAAGTGTAATATCAGGTTGGGTCGGGTAGTAATCGTACAATACGAAGCATTGTATTGTTACACTATTATTCGTCGAAGAGTTTGGTCAAGATGGCCATTTCCAAAATAAAACTATCTATTTTTGAGAATGACACTGTTATTATAGTTATTATTTCTTTTATTTTTACAGCGTTTTACTATTCGTACAGGTTATACCACCACCTTGTACCCTGAAACTTAACTTCTGAGAGCATCGGCTCTCGCAGACCACCTTGTCTCACTCAATGATTTCATCTTGGTGGTTTTTGTCTCATCATCTGTACGTATCGTCTGAAAAGAAAGTATAAACTTCTTGAACAAATGGAAAGAAAATTGTTACCTCAGAGCAGGAATTTTCTGTTGTATATCAGCCAACTAAATGAGAATGGGCAGAACACGGCACATTGTCTGCAAGTTGTTTTTTCCCTCTTTATTCTGGTTTGAAGGCCAGTATACTTACCCGGCATATTTGAAGCATTGCCAACTTTTAGTTCCAGTTCCTCTAAAAGTTCCATAACAGTCTTTTCCATATTCTTGGCCTTGTGTGAAACTGCTGGCAATAATGCAATAAGGCGCTCTTTGGCACATGCCCCCAAAAGCGACACGTACCTCAATACGAAAGCCAGTTGGTCTATATTAGATTCGTCAGGGGTGGAGTCTACGATTATTGAAATTATCTTGTATCACTGACTTAATTCAAGATTTGTTTGAACACTTGTTCACCCATAGACTTGATGAACTCGTCGCTGATGTCTGAAGAAATATAAGGTGTATTTCCTTTGCCGTTGTTTCCATATTTGGAAATGTGTTGGGCAATAAACGAATCAAATTGGCTTATGAGTTCAAGACTGCCCAAAATTAGCCCATTTAATAATGACCCTAATTTTTTGTCACTGCCCCTAAGAGGAAGGCCCCTAACAGTTAAAAATTGTATCACAGTAACAACTTCTGTTAAAACGTCCCTCCAATACGTAACTTCATGTTCATGTTTGGATACAACAAAAAAGTCAACTGATGTATTCTTTTTTCTTGAAAGATGAGTGAAAAAAAAATTGTTGAGAGCAGACTGAGCATGCTGTTTAACAAGTTCAAAGGGAAAGGTGTGTTTCCAATCATTAAATCCATTTGAAAAAGCGGTATATTTTGATTCAGGTTGGAATAATAGACATGGAACAAAAAAAAACAGACTTTTGAAATTGTGTATAGAAGCCAGTCTCTTTTAAACGTGTCTCAATTAGGTAACGTACAGGAAAACAATTTTACTGACAGTGAAAGTTTTGCATCTTTTTATTGACGCTCAGACTTAGCAAAGTCAGCTTGTAAGTTTGGTTTAATATCAGACTGAATTATTTTTTTTGTATTACGCTCTCATCTTTGACATTCCAGGTTGCAGGGTCCTCAAATAAAAAAAAGTGGATCATTACATTTTGTAGAACAATCAGTTGTGAAAAGAAAAAACAGGGCCTACTCTATTAGAAGTCTACGGTTGAGAAATTACGCATTCATCTTTGTTGTATTGCTTGCCCTGAGTCGTTGAAGGCGTCTTAAAAAAAACGTCGGTTTTAGCTGAGGAGGCATTTAAATATTCAAATGATATAAAAACATTTTCTGTCACCAAATTTAAATTTTGACCAAAACCAATGTCATTACTTAGTTCAAGTTCAGCAATAGAGGGCCCATCACCTCCGGAATAAGAGGACTTTTCACTACTGTCAATGTTAAATTTAACAGAAATGGACTATTCAGATTGAATATTTTTTTAAAAATCTTGATATTAGGTACTTTCTTTATAACCGTTTCTTCTTTAAGTTGTTTTTAGCTGCCCGTTTACAGTTTTCAGCTCCACTAGATTTCTTATAGTTATTCATGTTGAAACAAAATATAATCTACCTTAATTTAATTCTTTCAATAATACTAAAATCTTCACGCGTCACACATTATAAGTTTTTAAATAGTAACATCCGCAAACATAACCTCACTAGTGCTCACTAAACAACACAATAACTGAGTTTACTGAGGGTTTTTGAGAGGTAGGGGTAGATAGTGTGTGCCCCGCCGCACCGGTGGTTGCGTGCAAGCCCAACTCAGCTGCAACCGCTTCGTGCCTCCAACGCCTCCCAAGATCAGCTGATTACTCTTCACGGTCACACTACCTCGATAGTCCATAAAATCAAATATTTAAATCAGCTACATACATAAGCCTGTATTCACAACGATGTTAAGAAAAATTGGTATTACTGTGTTTGATTGACAGATCATTAAAACCAGATTTGATTTAACCCGTGGTTGCCTTTAATTTAAAATTGATGGCACCCTCTTGCGCCCCTGGGCATCCTCCCAGTTTGCCCAGTTACAAAAGATAGACTGGCTATTTTTGTAAAGCTAAAAGCACCGGATGACCAAGCGTGTCTAACGAAACAGTGGAGAGAGTTAGAGAGAGAGTTTCACGCGTAGCCCACATAAGTCAACAAAGCGCACAAGTCGCGAACTTGGTAATCTGCAGCTAAAAAAAACATAGCTTTGTCTTCCAATGAGCAAAAATACATGGTCCTGTCATTTAGCATACAGTAGGCCCTATGGCTTCAGAACTTAATTGGTTAGATTATAGATCAAATAAGGAATATATAAAAATAGTTTATGATAATATGGGAGCCATCAGTATAGGGAAAAATTTCATAATAAGTCAAAAGTATAGACACATTGATTTGAAGTGCCGTTTTATAAAACAGAACATTGCTAATGAGAATGTTGTTGTTGAATACTTACCCTAAGATAGTATGCCTGTTGATGAACTTACCAAACCTTTGCCTAAAGCAGCTCACGTAAGGTGTGTAGAGGATCTTGGCCTCATAAAAATTGATTGAAGTTCTTATGTCAAAGTATTGTATAATCTGTCCGCTTATAGAGCTTATACTTATACATGGTAGTATTCTGATAGGAGATGAAGCCTTTTAAAATGGGATACCTTCCATAATCATATTAAATATAACCTACATCCATTTATTTAAAGAATCAAGAATTATGCTGGTTATGACTTTTATTAATCTATTTATTTAATTTAACTATCACATGCCTTGATGCATATAATACTTATTCATACAAATTAGAGAAGTCAAAATTTCACATTGTCTTGAATGTGTGTATGAGAGACAAGTATACCTAAAAGTTTATTTCTCTCTTACATAATGGTGTACAGAGGACAGCAAGAACATTTCAACCTCTGGTGTCTATCCAGTTGTATTATAGGGATCAAGTAGGGGAGGGATCCTTAGAATATTTTTTTTTATAGTTTGGAAATTTTTGATAAGGTTTATTTTGATATAATCGGGAACGTCAGAGTTCAGACTCCTATTGTATGAATAATTGAGAGAAAACATTATATTTCTAATAATTTTACATTCGGGGAAGAATCCCTCCCTCGATTTTTACTATTACCTAATTCTGGCTGTAAGGACATTTAAAAAACAGAAGGTTGGATTAAAAACAATAGGTCTTCAGTTTTGTGATCTGTGATCTTATTATCAAAAACCAAACCAAAAGCGTACAAAACAAACCTTCTGACAACCTGAAACAGTATTTCTTATGATAATAGTAATTTTTAGTTTGTACACCATCAGCTACACTTTGAAGATTTCATCAAGTGCATTGTGCAATATTGGAATAAACTTATATTGACCATGTTGATGGAATCAAGGTTGTTTAGCTATAACACACACACTTGTTAAATAATTAAGCCTATTTAACTTATAGGCTAAATATATAAGCTGATTATTATGTATATTTTAAAGTTTAATTAAGCTAAAACTACCTCTTATTGTTTGTTATCACATTGAATATACAACTTGGGGTAAGGCATGCATACAACTTCCTTTTGAAAAAGGTTTTTATGTTGAAAAACTTTCCAAGCTTCGGGAATGATCATAATAAACATATTGTATAGATACTTAAAATGTCGATATAACGATTATAGGCTTATTATTACACAATACTAGTACAACTTGCGAGGTAAATAAAATACCTCATTCACATTTCACCACTTTCTTCAACAAAGTAAACACATCTCACAACGTTTTATAAAAAAAAATTAAATCTCTAATTAAATCTATTTTACCCAATCCATCTTTTAACCCAACCTTAAATTGACTTGGACATGCAAGGTTAGGCTGGGTTCAGTTCGCAAACAATTAATTTTGAAGAACATATATTCACAAAAATTAATTCTAAGAATCAGACATTGCTATAAATTACACTTAAAATGGGTAAACATTAACATATTTTGCTTTTATTATAAAATAGAAAGTTTGATAATTCACACTTTTCTTTTGGTTTCTTGAATCTTCTTTTAAAGCAATGTTAAAAAAATCACATATAATTCAAACTTATTTGCTCAATTTAAAGTAAAATTACCTCACAGGTGACGGAAAAACATCCTGAAATCTTGCATAGTCAACACGTTTACTACTCTACCGTTTCTGCACCGGAAGAAGGCTCTTTGCATGCAGGGTCACTAAAATTTGCAAACAAATCTGAACAATCGTATTGTTTGTTGAGAACTGGGCCGTACACAACACCATTACTCCAATGGAAAATGTAAAGGCTGTGTTCCCCTCCCCTCCCACCCTACGCCACCAAAATATGACTTCAGTAGTCCAACCTGTGGATCAAGGAATAATTAAAATTTTCAAGCACTTCTACCAGCTTCTTGTGGTCCAGAACATGTGCGCTCGGGAGTTTACATTGATAATAATGGCAAGGTTAAAATTGACATCCTCCGAGTTGCCCCAATGTGTAACAGTGCGTGGGATGGGACCAGGTCGCACAAAACACTTTCGCCAACTGCTTTCGAAAAGGAGGTTTCTGCCACAATAAAGGTGAAGAGCAAAATGAAGCTGTTGAGGAGTAACAAGATTGTACCCACTCTGGACAACTGGGAAGATGTTGGACATAATACCTACCGGTGTTCCTTTGAGAATTTTGTGTTCTTGTACAAGAACTTAGCAATTTGTGGTGAACTGACAGATGCAAATTTTTGGCAGATGTTGTGAACAATAGAAATGAAAGTGCATCTTCAGACGGTGAAGGGGAACAACCAGAACTTCAAGAGCTGATCCCAACATCTACACAGGCCATGGACCACATTGAAGAGTTTATACAGTTGGTTGAGGGATAACATAATGAATGCCTCTTTATTCTCCAGGGTGACCTGGTGGTCTAGGGGTAAGGTGTCAGACTTCTGTGCTGGGGGGTCCGGGGTTCAATCCTCGGTCCCGCACCAAACCCTTCACCTCTAACAAGATGTGTATTAATCACAACTTGTGAATGTGTGGAACGCCAGGCCTCCACCGTGGTTCGGATCCCACTTTAAGCTGTAGATCCTCCATTTCATCTCACAGTCACCCTACCATTACACATTAGCCTAAGTGTGTATAACCCGAACGATTAGTAAGACGTGGTGCTAATAATAATTTATCCTCCAGGTGCCGAATAAACTATTATTCATTCACGAGCTAAGTTTACCTGGATGACAGCTCGAACTGTTACTAGAAGTAATCCCTAATATATCACTACGCCAACAGCTGACATCTATCACTTTGGATGACTAATGAAAACAGTTGGTAATATATTAATGTGATAGTTAACCACAGTAATTTAGGCCAATATTATTTATATATTTATTTAAGGTTGGACACAAAGTTTATTTATAGTTTTATTCCCCTTAAAAAATATTAACACCACTTTCACAAAAACTTCTAACAAACATAGCTTCAAAATGGCGACCGACAAATTTAAACTATGTGTTTGAACATGACGATAAACAAGTTTTTTACAATGATGCAGACACGCAGTTGATGAACATATTTTATTCAGTTAAATATTTGAAAATATGATAAAATAATCATAAAATTATCTATTGTATGTAAAAAAAATAACAACAGTTTTCTCTTTTCCAAGTAAATACAATGCCTGTATTAAAAGGTATTGATATTTGTACTATATTACACAAAATCAGTAACGTTTCAAAACCATAAATAAGTACTTTTAATTATGTTTAAAATATTTTCTCGGGTTGAATAAAATGAAATTATTTAAAAAAATTAAATAGTAAAAGAAAACTTTAGTTTACGTTATTTTAAATGTAATGTATAACAGATAATTAAAGATCTTTACATTTATAACAAAACTCTCATCTTTTACAAGTGTTAGCAACCCAAAACCTAAACATATGATTTTTGAACTGTCATCCAGGTAAAAACCAATCGTGAATGGAATATAGAAGAGTTTAGGGCTTACTACAACTCATAGTATTAACTCCAACAATTTTTAGATTAAAAAAAACACAATAAATACAGTATTCTTTACATTACATATTTCTAGAGAAAATCTAAGAATAAAATAGTACGTATACACTACCGTACTGTATTTTACTTCACTGAATTGATGTTTGAATTAATTTTTCTAGGCCAAATAAAAACTTAACTAATCAGAATTTTTGGATGGTTTGAATTTTTCTAGTGGCCCTTTCAGCTTCGAATTAGACAGTTTTGACTGCAATTAATTTGTGAGATAGCTAAAATACCTTAACCCTGTCCACTTCATGTTGGTTACCACTTATTTTCACAATGTACACCGTGATAACTTTGCATGATAATAAAGAGTCTTACTACCAATTCCACTTTTCATTTATTAAAATGTAACCCGCCTCAGTAACGTAGTTAGCTAACGTACAAGTTTTGTGTTGAGCTAGACTGTCGAGGATGGGCAGATCAAGGTTTGAATATTGGTCGGGTGAACTGTGGGTAGTTTTTCCTAAATGTTTTTCCACTCAAATGTGGGTTCCTCTAAATTCAACCTTCCCAATTCCTAACCCACTAGTGTAATTAGTACATAAGAGTATAACCCTGAACGGGTAGTAAGACTCGGTGCTAAATAATATAATAAATGGTAATAAAATTCAACGTCTTCAAATATAGGAGGCTAAGTTAGGTTGGATTAGTTTGTAATTCATAGCATATAAATAATTATTTCAAATAAACTATGATTATTAAATAAAATATAAGCCTATATATAAGTATAAAGGCCGCTACAATAATCATATATTTGTTATGAATTACAAACTAACCAAACCTAACCATTTGTGTCTGTTAACATTAAATTAGGTAAAAATTAGAATGGAGTACTATTAATTTGCTAAGGTGAACATTTATGCTGGTTTAGGGGCTGATGTGTTTCGGGAAATGCTTAGGAATATGGCCAAACAACACCCTTCGAAATATACTCTAGTTACCTTAATACCTATTTTCTAAATTTGAACTTGAGTTAATATTTTAATCTAATTTCCTTTTGTGTGTCAAATGAAGTGAATACAGTTGTCTGAAAGTATTATTTTATTAACATAATTTTTTCTTAAAGAAATTGTTTGTGTAGTCCTACTAGACCTGTTTAGTCGGGGCTATCTTAAAATCCATTACATACGATAATACAAAATAGCCTAATTGTTTAAAAAAGAATTATAAAATACAGTGGTTTAGTACTATATTGTATAGTTTATTAAGATGCGCTTTCTGTTAATAAGCTTTAATTTTACTGTGTTGTGTTTAACATTATTTTGTGTTTAGTTTTCTTAAGGTCAAGTCATCAGAAGAGGTGTATTTAAACAAGGTGATAAAAAATTAATGTTCCATAGTAGTCAAGAATTGGGGCTTGTTATGCCAAAATAGTTATGGTAAAATATTATTATAACTAATAATAGTACGGTAATATTTAACATGTCAAGTGCTCTGGTTTGAAATGCTTTTATTGTAAAAAAAACTTTTTTTCCTAAAGAATATGTAGCCCTAAGTGTTCAATACCCTGGTAGCCCAGTAGTTAATCAAAGTGCTCACATTAGGTACTCAAGAGGATTACTGATACTATTGAATTTTTTTCATAGACAAGAGCTGTGTTTTATTATTCAAACTTAAGGTTCTTTTTTTTTCTGTTTCAATTATATTAAGCATTCTAAGGATCCTGGTGTCATTGTCTTGCCAAGTAGGCATATACACTATTCATCCACATATTCAAGAGGGATTAGTTATTCAGTTAGTAAACATCTTGGCGGCCTCATTCTTCTATTGTCTTGCAATAACTCTGCAAATAAAGTTCAACTTGTCGACCTCACCTTTCCCGTAAAAATTGTTAGGACCTTTTGCTCTCACTCATAGAAATTCTTGTATGCTGATATACTCAGTTGGCTCAGAAAAAGCAGATCAAATATCTCAAATAAATAAAATAGATAAATAAAACTAGTTTAAATTTGTCCATTAAGCCTTGTCCCATGGCTTTCCTTGTATACTCTGCTGCCTTAGATTTCTTTATGATATTATAGCCCTTATAAATTTTAATTTTGTGGGTACACTCTGTAGATTTTAATCGCTTAATGTCATTTCAGTTGCAGTAAAATATAATACTTTTACAATCAAACTCTTTGAAATGAAACAATCTTAGAAAATTCTATCAACACAATCAACATTAATTTATAGCTTAGTTTTATTTTTTGTTTAATGTGTTTAGTTGAAATAATAATAGCTTAGTCAAAGTTTTCAAGGAATTGCTATTAAAGGCAAATAAAATGAAACTATATTATCTTTATAAAATGGAAACACTTTTCTTCATTAACGTTAATGGGGTCTTGTTCATAGATCCATTCAGTTGTCAAACAGCGTTTTTATGACAAAAATACTACCAAACAGCATTTTTAATAACATCAAACACCAAAGTTGAAAAAAGTTATATTTATTATAGGACATTTACATTAAAAACACCAGGGAGTGTTTGAGACAACCATTTTCTCTATCCCAAACTTGGTTCACATCTAAATGAAACTCATATCTAAGAACATTGGCCATAAAAGTTGTGTAAAGAGTTAAACAAGATGGAAAATAAAACACAAGAGGAGAAGAAAGCACAATTAAAATAAAATAAAATTAATTGAATGGAAAAAATAATACTAATATGTGTGTACATGAAATCCCAAGGCTAAATACCTGACATTTAATTAAAAGAAGACCCAAAATTAACAAAATAATAGACAAAACATAATAAAAGAAATGAACATAGTAACTTCAGAATTGAAAGCATTGATTCCTTATTTTATTAATCTTAACATTGGTGAGCTGTGAAAATTTTAACAATGAGCTCACAGGGTTTTTAAAAATTAATTTTAATATTTAAGTAAACATAAATAAAGTGATATAGGGAAATATAATAACATTGGTTATTAAAACATAATAAAACATTAAACGTCAGTTTGTTAATTCCTTCTACGTTACTTGCATGGTTGTTGTATGTGTTTTTGCATTGCTGACCACACAACAGATTTGTTTAATAAATGATTATTAAGTAAAAGTAGGCCTATTATTGAAAATATAGTCTCTTTATAAAAAAAAGTATGTTGTTTTTGGTGAAAATCTACACTAATATTATAAAGAGAAAAGTTTTGATTTTTTTTTTTTTTGTAATGGATAAACTCAAACTACTGGACCGATGGATAATTTTCAGCGAATAACATAGGCTATATTTTATTTTGAAAATTTAATTTATTCCTCATAAAAATGTCGATAGTCACTCATATTTTATGGGGTGTCTATGATGATTCTTCAATATGAAATTGAAGTTGAAAATAATAATGTGCAGGGGGTTGGGGGAAGGGTCTAGTAAATAAATAAATGAAAATGTTAGAAATGGGCTTGCAAATTTCAGGAAAACTTAACAATAGGCTCATGCGAGCCCACTCAGCTCACCACTGACTACATACCTTCCAAATTTGAAATACACAGATTGCCAATTCTTTAATAGTTCAATATGAGAAAGAATACTGTCCTGATGTTGTGGTTTGTCAGAAAAAAAGATGAGTCAGAAGATAGATGGATTAAATAACCATATTATTATAGTTGTTAAGAACGTTTATAACCACATATAAGTATCATATTATCTCGATTGAAAAATTAACATATAGACACAGGAATCAAACCTGAGGCCTTTGATTTTATACACCGATGCTCTCACCACGGAGCACTCCAAGAGTCGTCCCCTGCCCAGGGACGTTCTTCACTCATATTTTAAAGCAGATTCTGTTATGGAAGTGCGGAAATCGTTAGCTAAAGTATGAGTGAAGAAAGACACTGGGTGTAGGACAAATCCTTGATAGCACCATGGTTAGATCTTTGGTGTACCAAGTCAAAGATTCTGAGTTAGATTCCTCTGTCCAGGTTTCATTTATCAATTTAAAGAATATCACAAGTATTTGTTTTTATCATTGCGGTTTACTAATATCAGAAGTAGAGTTGTGATAATGAATGCCTACCAAACTTAGAAATGGCTAGAAAAAGTTGGCCAATTTTTCCTAGCAGCCATGACATAAAGGAATAGACTGAACCACCCATTCTCATATCAAAGAGAGGCAGTGTCTGCAATGTGTATGTAGGCTACTAAAAAACATTGTAAGAAATTGTGTAGACTTAAGGTTAAACTTATGAAAATATTTTTTATGATATTTATATAGGCATACTTACACTCTAAGTGAATTATTGTTTTTACACATTTTTTTTTTTACAATCTTAACAATTACTTTTGATGTCTATGTAATACAGTAAAACCATGCTAGACCGAACCCCGATAGTCTAAACCTAATTTTCTGGAAAACGAGGAAATAAATTAATCAAAATAAAATATATTTTATTGGTTAACAAGCTCAAAGCTAAAAGACAATTTTAAGAAACAGTGATATCTGAAAATAAATGCTTAATATTTACATGTTGTGGTCAACACAATGTTTTTTTCTGTAACTAAAAATAATTACAGGACATAGTAGGGGGCCTACATATTATAAATCAGATAAATAAATGAAAGTTTGATTGAACTTATTCATCCATAATCTAAAATTCATGAAAATATTGTATCTCTGTATTCTCCCAATTAATTTGAATCTTTTGAACAAGCTTCACACCCATTTAGTTTGGATTAATGAGGTTCTAATGTACCTCTTTTTTTCTAGATTCAAATGTTCTACCATAGACCAAATATCTATACAGGCCTATATATAATTTGATAAGTCCATTTCTGATAGTTGAAATTATGAGAAAATGGCTGAACTGATTTGAACAAACAACCACTCATTTTAAAGGTCACAAGTTCAGGATGTTTATGAAAAATAGTTAGCTTCCAACAAAAACCCTATTTTCCTAGTGAATTTTCATTTTCCTTCTGTGTGCACAGTGGATCATCTGTACAATCATTATTTGGTTACATCACCATGAAAACCCTGATTTGTGCTTTTCTCTTTGGTTAAAAAATATAACTCAATTCCTACTTAAGTGTTATGTTGCAAAAAATAGATAGAAGGCTGGGATAATTTTAAGGTTCTCATCATAGTGTGAAGGAGAATAATATATGTTTTGCTTAGATCTAAACACTAAAAGTTCAAATTCTACGGAAAGTTGATAACCTTTGACAAGTAAACTATAAAGTTGAGTGAGGTTTCATTATATAGAACTTTTACTAATTACTTTTAAGATACATTTTAGCACAATAATCTGTAGCCACAAATGCAACAGTTCACTATTTAACTACATTACTATTTTAAGTTAAGCCATACCCTGTCTATGGTAGGAAGGGTGGTAGGTAAAAGTACCTTTTAGACACTCCTTCCTACCATAGACGGGGTATAGCTAGTAAGATTAATTTGGTCATTCGCTGGTGAAATTCGTCATTTGTTGGGAGTAGGCTAGATTTTCAAAAATTCAGAGTTTAGTACACACGTTATAGTTTCAAAATAGTACAGCCATATTTAATCATTAAATTAAATTAAACTTTAGGCTTACACATTTCTTAACTGGTCACTCACTGGCCAGTTCATCCTCTACCGCTAGTTAATTTATTTTGACAAATTAGTGATATGATTTTTACATTTAATATTGCTAGTTAAATTATTGCAGTCCTCTGATTTTTGTAATTTCTTTTTTATTTAAAAAGACTAAGATATTTTTATTTTTATTTTTACCTTTTAGCCTAAAATCAATTTATCTTGGATGATTTGTTGAGAACATCTTAATGTTTTCTCATTTTTAGCGAGGTACACTACTTAATCCAAACCAGAGGTCAGCAACCTTTTTGGGCCCCTATCGACTTTTACATTTAGCAAAGACCTGCATTCACCCTTCGTTTATCCTCTTTACTTTTAATTCTTCTATACATCTTGTATGTATTCCTTAAATTCAATATTTACTCCAATACTTAAAGTAAGCCCACGGCTTCTTTGGTGTTGACTGACCGCTCACAGCTGACTTCTGACAGTCAACATTTAGGTATATAACTAAATTTTGACTGTCAGAAGTGACAGTCGCTAAACACATGTTTTTGCAGATCATATGATTCGGCGTACAGATACATAATTTGGTCTAGTAACTTTTCAAAGCCGTCAGCTGTCAGTCAGCACCAAAGAAGCCATGGGGCTACTGTATGTCCCTGCCTTTATAGAAAACACATAAAATATATAAAATGTACACCCGCAATTGACCTATTGCTGACCACTCTTACAGGCCTAGACAGTGATGTACTTATTCAAGTTTTTAGTAAATAAGTTAAGACTTTCAATTAATTCTGCTATTTATATTGAATTAAGTGTAGCCTAAAAAAAAGGAATTACTTTGTATTTTATGTTTATGAAATTTTTTCCAGTATTAAACTCTTAACATAAAAGGTTTTTGGCAAGGCATATTAGAGAGTTTTTTTTCATAAACCATCCATTGTCTTATAGACTGAAATTAAATATTGTATAGCCTATATTTTCAAAATGTTCTGCATAAAGACAATAATAATTTATTAATAAAAATATGTCATTATTGTATTTAAAAAAGGTAAAACCTTCACTCAGATACAAAAAATTGTTGTCCACGATTTCTGTATAAAAAAATATTTTCTTATGTTAACCAATCAAAATATAAATTAGAGTGGTCTGTTTTAAATATTTTTTGTAAACCAGTCATATTGTATACTATAGTTCTTGCAAGGTGCTGAGAACTTAATATTTATTGTCAAAGGTGTGTGAATCCTCTAAAAATTTGACTTTACTTTTGAATATTCTTCAGAAAAAAATCTTGTTTTATTACCTAACAAAAAAACTTAGCCCAAACAGAATTTTGGATAAGTTATATTTATAGGCATAGTCTAAAAGTAGATAGATACAATCAAAGGTCTAAAATTAAAATAAAATAATTTTGATCTATCTTTAGGAATGTTTTATACAGCCTATTTGATTAGGTTTTGAAATGAATAAGAAGTTCTTTTCACAAACTTACTTTACTTAATGTAAAAAAAAAGTTGATCTTGGTTGTCTTGGGATAAAGTGCTCACCTCAAGACCTGACGTTCTGGAGTTAAAATCCAGCCGGTGTAGACAAATTTTTCTTGATCAGTAAAATTCATAGCACAACTTTCTTCAAAGGGGAAGTAAAGCCATTGGTACAATGTCTGTGGTTGTGGCATGTAAATCAACCCTAAATGGTATGTGAAAATAACTTTCCTGGCAAAATTGGCAGGTCCTTTCGCTCTTACTCATAGAAATTCTTGCGTGCTGATAATTACTTGGGTTCAGAAAGTGCACTCTAAATACTTAAAATAAATAAATAAATGTTAAAAAACATGTTTGGGACAGATTTTACCTTTATGATTTTTAATTAATTAACCAGACTTTTATTTTATTCCATAAATTGAATAATGACACCTGGTTACAGGGATCCATCCACATCTTTGTCATTTTTCAATTTACAAAATGATGCTTGTTGCGGCTACATCCATAGACTAAAGATCATTTCCATCTTATATGCTTCGCTACTCATGTACAATCTCTAACTTTCTTTCAAACTCTGATTGGTCTTTAGGTGAGCTTCAGTCAGAAAATAAGTTACGGAAAAGTGACTTGTTCCAAAAAAGAATGCTACCCAGGTCTTATGGATTTGTAAAATTACTCTACCAGAATGCTAATGTTGTATCACCAGAACCTGTGTTTGTGCTACATTTTGGTAAGTTTGCTTCAATTTAATATACATAAAAAATGTTATAGTTTTATTTTCCTTTTACTGTTTTTTAGGTTTATAATACACCTACCAAGCTCAGGAGTGGCCTGTAGTAAATTTGGCACCCGGGCGGAATTACTTTGTGGAACCTTTGGGTTTTAGGAACATATGAAAATAATCCCCAAACCTAGCAAAACCAAGCTTAACTTAACCTGGGTTTATTTACAAGCTTGAATCTAAGCACTGAATGATCCATATAACCTTAACATTAGTCGTCTGATTAGCCCCAGTGTTGCCAATACACTCACAATGTTCAGGCATGATATGAAAATAATCCCCAAAACTAACAACTCCAAACGTGGCAGTATTTTCTTATCACGCCGACATTATGGTAGGTTAAGCTGGTGCTCTATTTACCGCCCCCTTAAAGCCGGCGCCCGGAGCAGCGGCCTGGTTTGCCTGGTCCTTAAGCCCCCCTGATCAAGCTAAAGAAACCGAATGAAGGGTTTATATCAGTCACAAGTAAATTATACAGAGGGAAGATGGAGAAAACTAAACACTTTTAGCAATATGGCAAGGAATATGACCTCTTCCTTTGGACCTAGTATCAACTATATAGCAACATACACAGAATTCAATGTTTGCTTTCTTTCTGTGCAATCTGCAGTCAACATAAGGCTATACATTATTTCATTAAAGGTGGAAAGCTGACAAAGAATTGGTTTAAGGAATTTCACCAGCCATTTACCTTTAGAAAATATAGAAAACCCTATCTTTCTGTTATGAACATTGCAGCTAGAAGGTGATAAGTAAATGACAGATTTTTTTATTGGACTCGCTGCATCGCATCGCCTTCTGTAGAAACATTGCCACAATCATGACATTTATTTTTAGGATGAAAGTTTTATCAATCTTTCATCATTATCTTCATATGCTCTCAACCTTTTTTTTAGTAAACAAATTTATATTATGGACTGTAATACAAAACATATTTAGGTCCTATAACAAAGGTTGGCTTTTAACAACACCCTAACCTGCTTTGTTTGTCAAATTGTTTAAGGGGTCACTCCTACAATAAATTTGCCCTGCTGATGACGGGGAGATTGGGGTTTGAAATTTGTTCGGTGTACTAGAGTGATTTTTCCTAAATTCCACAAGCTACAGTATCTGGCAATGTATGTGTCAGTAAAACCGAATGTTTGGATGGAAAGTTTAACATAGAATGTAATCATAATTTTGCATTAGCCTGTAGATAGTAACAGAAAATAAACTGTAGAAATTTTAACCATGTCATCGAACAGAACTTGTGACAATTGTTTGTTATAAAAATTAATGACTATATGTTATTTGGTCATACTTTCAGTTTTTACTTTAGAAAAAAAGCACATTGCTGGGTTTATTCGAGTTTTTTTTAACCCGGGCCATTTTTTTCTCTTACCACTTCAGATCTGAGTCATAGTTTCATTTTATTTTGTTTCGTGGTTTTTTAAATTGGAGGGTATATTCAAACACATAACTAAAGGTATTTACACACATTATTTTCACTATTCACGGGGAAAATAATCCCACACTTTTTGTCTTAATTCTTTAAGGTTTTGCCCGAAGACATCTAAGTGTTGTTGTTAAAAAATTTCACGTTAACACCAGTACAAGGTTAAATGTACCTTTTGAAAGCACCATTGGTTTACTTCGTATCCACAACTGCTGCCATCCTTACAGAAGCATTTCAAGTTCACAAATATTTGGAAACATCCCAAAAGATAAAACTGACACAGAGACAGATTGTCTGAAGACTGCAGGTCCTAAAGGCGAAGTCCAAAAGAAAACTTCCCTTTTGCAAGATGTTGTCAAAAAAGGTAACTTTGATCTTATTGCTAATTGATATGTGTATTTGTGTAATATTGTAGAACACGATAGAAAGTGTATCTGACAACCTTTTACATTGGTCAGATGTTTTCCAAACACATATTCATATGTCAATTCATGTAATCTGGAGATGGCACTTTTTTTTACTAGAGGTAGTACTTAAACCACCTCTATATTCTTACTCTTTTTGGCCCTCCTCCCCATGTAACACCCAGTATACATTAG